>OW152841.1:6095151-6291708 GCA_933534255.1 Iphiclides podalirius | reverse complement strand
CAAGTCATCGACTCGCTATGCACAAAACTCATTAGTGAATCGCTTGCAGAGTGTCTTCAATAAAAAATTTTACAACCTAGATATATTCAACACAAATAAAGATAAATTCAAAAGTGGGGTATTAAAAGTATTGGAGGATGAAATGGCATCTTAACACACTCACTCACTCACTCACTCACTCACTAACACACACACACACACACACACACACACACACACACACACACACACACACACACACACACACACACACTGACACGCGCGCGCGCGCACACATGCACACGCACACAAACGCACAAGCACGCACGTAAAAAAAAATAATCCATAATAATGCCTAAGTATCAAAAGTTTTCATGTTTTCTACTGTCGTAATTTAAATAATTTAGCAGAATAATGTAAATCCAAATTGGCTTAAGGTTTAGTAATAAGATTTAGATATATTTAAAAAAAAGTGCTGTGGATTTTGTTACAATAAAAAAAAAAAAAAAAAAAAAAAAAAAAGTTGACAAAAAAGCTCTGTATGGCGATGGATGACTCGCTGGCGCAGTTGCTAAGCTATTGGCTTCGGCGTCGAGGGTCGTGGGTTCGATTCCCACATGAGACAAGTATTTAGTTCTTTAAACTTAGCCAAAACCATAATCCACGTGTTGTGTCGACTTAACCTTTGTGGGATAAGGGCAGGGCAATGATGATGATGAAGAAAGGACGCTAGCAATGGGCTCATGTATCTTTGACCCTTGGGCAATCATTCTACTGTCGGATGTTTTTTTTTTTTATTTCTTTATGTTTAAGGGACTTTTGCGTAATATGCATGTCAGTCCCATCGTGCCCTCCTCTTATGTTATACAACTTTGATTTATTACTACTAATACTGTCGGATGTTATGGAACTGAAGCAAAACTTTACGGTGGTAGGGCCACGCAGCAGCCACGGCTGTTGCACGAATGGGCAGACTCGTCCGGTTAAGTAGCACGACCTCACAGAAGACCGGCGTAAAGTGGAAGTATGACAAATACTATCGCGTTTCGTCTGGTGGGTGATTTGGCCGGAGCCCAATTTTCAAAAGGTTGTCAACGTATCTGAAACCCTCGGGCGTCAGATGTCCATGGGTGGCGGTATTCACTTACCAACAGTTGAACAGTCTGCTCGCTTGGCAACTTTTCACATAAAAAAAGTTCACCTCGAATATGTACTCGTCATCGTCGTCCTCATCATCGCTGGACTCCTCCCTTCTCCTCTCTCTGACGCTCCTCAGCACCTGCTTCTTCTTGCTTCTGATGCCGTCATCGCCTAACATCCTCTGCGGGGGTAGAAGTTCGAAATTAATGTGCCAGTTTATCAATTCAGCTTGCAGTATTAATTCGACGTGTGGTAATACAAAGAGTCGTCCATATAAAAATATTCTGAGTAAATTTTTTGACGGTGTCGTTTTTCTAATTGTTATTAAATTGAAAACAATATGATTTTCAGTCTTATCATAAAAGAAAACAACGATTACAGTATCACGGTGGTAGGGCCACGCAGCAGCCTCGGCTGTTGCACGAATGGGCTGGTCCGTCCGGGTAAGTACCATGACCTCACAGAAGACCAGCATAAAGTGGAATCATGACAAATACTTTCACGTTTCGTATGGTGAGTGAGGTAGCCGGAGCCCATTTTTCAAAAGGTTGTCAACGCATCTGTAACCCTCGGGTGTGGCAGATGTCCATGGGTGGCGGTATTCACTTACCATCAGGTGAACAGTCTGCTCTTTTGGCAACTTTTCTCATAAAAAAAAAGTATGAGGCATGAAACAAGAAAAATTATTAGTAAAAATTATTATAAAAAAAACTGGTGAAAGATTATTTCTTATAAAAATAACGCACGAATAATATAGTAAATAAGTTGTTTTATAATTAAATTAATTACTAATTTATAATTCTTATTTTGTATTTTTACGATAATTTAAATGACCTGCGCTTAAAGATAACACAATCATGTTGGAGAATTATTTTAAAATGCGGAACCAGTATTCTTGTACCATACCGGCAGGGCATGTGTCCAAATCTCAAATACTGCGCCAAAGGTGCCACTAGTTTACATGGAAGATAACCGTCACCCAGTTGCCTTGTAAATGCTCACCAGCAATTCATCCGTGTCGTGACCATCATCGTCCGAGTGCTTTTCTCCCTGGTCCGCCTCACTCTGCCTTTCTTCCTGCTGCTTAGTTTGCTCCTTCTGTACCATCCTGCCATCCGTCTTCCTGATAAGAAACGCACCCAGTTCCTCGGGGAATTCCTTGTCCTGAAATGGTTTCAAATTATTACAAGATTATCATAACACTTGGATTATATTCTGAGTAATATTAACTTTAATAGATATAAGTAAAATAAACTAACAGCCTATACATATCCCACAGCTGGGCAAAGGCGTCTTTTACAGAGGGTATCAGGGCATAGTCCACCACGCGGCCCCACTGCGGATTGGCAAAGTACACATATTTTCGAAATAGTTTTTTTGTTATTATTTCGAAAATATGCAGGTTTCCCCACGATGTTTCCCTTCACCGTTAAGCAAGACTTTATCACATAGTCAACACTTAAAATTTCCAATTTAATGTTACTGGGACCGGGGATTGAACTCTGGTTGCTCGAGTATATTGAATTAAAGCAGCAAGCATCTGGACACAGCTATAACAACTTAATAGATATACTAAACAGGTTCTCTGTCACCTAGGGGAAAACAGTGTTAAGTAGTGTACAACTTAATAACATTGCAAAGTATATACTTGCATTATTAGCATGTACTACTTAGTAATATTTAATGTTTCTCATTTTACAAAATAAATAAAAAAAAAAACAGAAAATCCTTTTAATTTTATTCAAATCAAAACAACTATTTACATCCTAAATAAGGCTTTTGTTGTAAAAGCCTTTTGTTGCAAATTATCTTGCATTCTGATGAAACTAAATTCATAAAAACAATGTAGCTAAGATCAAAATCTATCATTATATACTGTCCAATGAAAGTGAAGTTAATATCATTTTAAACTTTATTAGGTATTATATGAATCAAAACTAGGAAGAAAAATCATAAAGGGGTAAATAGAGGCTAATTCTGTCTGTGCTTCACCAATCTTGAATCATATTAAATGTGACAATGTCTTTTTGTCATAGGTATACAACCTATAAATGATGGAAACCTAATCAATAGGCAGGTATTCCATCATACAGAAGAAGGTACAAGAATTCCAATCCACAACCTTCTGATTGTAAAGCCACTATGTTGCATTGACCCCAAAAAATATTTATCAGACGTCATCTTATGCTTTTAAAAATTGATGAAACATAATCTTTGAAACATGTCTAAATTTGAGAAGTGGTCATATGAGCATGCCTCAACACGTGTGGAGTTGCCTAAGCCTTGCCAGCTCTTATGATGGATATAAGCTCTCTTCCACCATGTTTAAATTGTGTCGGAAACATTATGAAAACAATTACTACCTGTGAAGTTTCCAAGTTGTTAAGAGCCTCCTCTATGTTACCCTCTGGATCGTTCTCATGGCCATCTTGTGCGTTAGAATCTCCGGTGTCATGGTAGTGGTTGTGGTTATCCATGGAGTCATTCATGCTGGGCATTGTGTCTTCGTGGCTCATGTTGGCATAGTCACTCTGCTCATTTTCTGCCTGAAAAAATACCAAAAATTACACAATTAACAATAATATAAGCAATGAAAATTACTTTATTTACATAAATGTAGATAATCGTAGCATTTGGTTGTTTGTTGTATAAAGGTAGGCCTACTAGTCACGTTTTTTATTTAAGAATTAAAATATTTCAATAAAAATTCAAACATTGGCAACTTACATAACATGCTATGGCACAAGACATTAATCACATCAATAACAAACTTACAACACTGTTTACTAAGAGCAGTTATGACAAACAATGAAATATAGTTATATTACATAATTAACTTAAGGATTAAAAAGCTAAAGTGGCAATGGGCTAGCCACAAAGTATGTCCACTATTGGACAATAAAGGTTCTTAAAAGAGAGCTTTACATAGGTAGAAGATTTAAGTTGCAAGCTACACAATGTTGCGGGAAGCCAATGGATACAAATGTCTAAAGGTTCATGTTTTGTAGTGGTTTTTGTAGAACAGACTTGAGATAATGATGAAGATAAAGAGGTGTCATACATAGAAATAAGAATGAGAGAATGAGTCACCAAATTGGTCACTTAATAAGGATATTAACTATCAAAATTAATTATGTCTGCAGACATACATGTGGAAGGTGTAAAAAATTGTTCAAAAGGAATAGACATACTCTGCCTACCTATCAAATCATATATGTCTCTTATATAATACTCACAGTGGGGTTGTAGTCTTCATCGGTTAGTACGTCTTCACTGAGCCACTCCTCCTGCCCTTCTTCCATCTCTTCGCCTTGTTCAGTGTTCTGAAATGGGTGCATTTTAATTATCAGTTTATATGGTTAAGCTAACAGTCAACCGAAAATTTAATTGACATGCAACTAATGGTCCACTTTCCTTATAACTTAATTTACACGCAACTAATGAATGGTCCACTTTCCTTATGTTAACATTTTCAATCAGTATTGATAATTTTTAGATACGTACTGTAGTTAAAGTAAATTCAAAGCGTTTATCTAACTAATTTTTGTTTTTAACGTTATGCGTGACAATTATAACAAGATAATTGAAACATCAATTTCTCTTTGAGTTATGAGGCATACAAACCAATATGTCTGTGAAACAATCGACAGGTTGGTTCGGTTTTATGTTAAAGTAGTGTTTTGGGAACATTTAGCGTTTTGCGGAAAGTCTACGGCGACCGTTTGTCGAGAGGTTTAACGATGGACTGTACAAGAGTCAAAACATCCAACATCCAAAACCCTCCTAATAGAGCATGCGCGTAGTAACGTAGCGGCGACATATTACGGTAAAGTGACGAACTAATATTTAATAATAATGGAAAAGTGAAATGCAAACTTACAGTATAGAGGAATTCTTAATTATTACATAAAAAAAAAAAACACCCTTCAAATATTCAATTCATGAGTTTATAAAGATGATTAAAATTTTATACAACGTATAGCACACATTCAAACAGTATAGATTCAAGTTACATATACGATGTACATCTATACGTTTTGTTTACTATGTTTACAGTCGGCAGACAACAGATAAATTTTGTTGAAAACACGGAAGAAAGGTTTTAGAGTTCACCTGTAATTTAACTATTTTAAAAGCCGGCTCCTCGCTATCAGACATTTTAATAATTGCCCTCTTAACAGTTTCTTATGTTAATCATTCACAAAGATTAATAGATTTATAATAAATACTAAAACATAACCTAAAACTACAGTAAGAATAGAGCTAAGGGGTAAGGTAAGGACAAGGGGAAGTAACTCCAAATTATAGACTCAATATTGCCCTAAAAAAAAAAATTCATAAAGATGGCGTTACCGTAACATAAGTTTTTCGTTCAATGACATCGTCAAAAATAGAACAAGACAAAACGCTTTAGAAAAGACCAAATGATAAAAGATGTCTTATTAAATAAATTTAGTTTTTAAGGTTATATACATTGGTATTTTAACCTAGACGCATTGTAACTTGATAACATGAGAGCTTAATAACATCTATTTTCTTACTGTGCTAAATACGTATTCTACAAATTTTCTTTGGCATATTTTACTTTACCTTCTGTTGTTAATTTTAGATCTTTCTTTTATGTTGCATTAGTGCCATTCTGGTCAGTTTTTGTTGGAAACAATTTTATAAAAACACGAAAGATACTGTTTCAAAACACGTACCTATGTGAGATATTTCTAGTTACCATGGCGTATAAGAGAAAAGGAGTAAGAGATATGAAATAGTGCCTATTTTACAGAAAAATTTACCGCAATAATTTAGACGTATAATAAGTCAATGGCGCTAATGTAGCATAAGAGGAAGGACTGATCGTTCTTTATATGGAGTGTAGCTTGTATCTTGTATTAACTGATGTTTTTGCTTTCAGTCCCGAGACTATTAAAGCTTCATCGGACGCAGAACCGGTGGGCTAGCCAGAACCCACGGGTTTGGACCCTCCGCTATGGGTAGGGTCGCGCATGTGCTCATGCGTGCGTTTAACTATGGTGTGTCATCTAAGGGCCGTCGAGATCGCGGTTCGGACCGAGACCCCGATGGCCGTCGACTGTGCACTTAGCTAATCGGTGGCTGGGAGCGGTGATAACCGCCTCCGAACGCGGGTGTACCTTGTGTACGTGTTGTGTTGGTCTCGCCGTGCTCGGAGGCGAGGGCGAACTAGTATGTTTGTCGTTGCAATAACTGTGGGTGTAGTGTTATTCGGCGGGACCCCCGGCGGTGGGTCCGACGTATCTAAGTCCCCATCCTCGACCTTGTCGATGAGAACGTTTCGCGGGCGACGCTTGTTGACGTTCGCGTATGTGTCGGGTTGGTGATTTGCAGCGCTTGCCACCAGAGGGTTGGGATGATGTTCGGCTCTATAGAAGAACCGTTTGGTCAGGTCTTTAAAATATTCGCCAATCGTCGGGAGTCTGCAATCGCTGTGAAGGTCGGCGTTGCGTTGATACCACTGCGCACCGGATGCGCGGCGGATGAAATTATTTTGTACTATTTGCAACTTGTACAAGCGAGCAGGGTGCGTGTGGGCGAAGGTCATACATGCGTAGGGCATAATAGGTCGTACGCAGGTCTTATATAATAATAATTTGTGCCTTAAGGGCATTTTACTTTTAGCGTTAGTTAAATTGTGTAGCCGGTCGGAGACGAACGCGGCTCTATTACGAACGTTATTAATGTGCGTAGTACATGACATACGCGAGTCGGAAGTGACTCCTAAGTATTTGACCTTTTTCTCCCAGGGGGCGGTTGGCCATAAAGGTATATTTGCCCCAACTTTCTGCATTGGCGAGGGCCATTATAAAGATGTGACGGGTAAGTATTTCGTGTGAAGTGAATCGCCACACTCTTTTCGGGATTTACTTCTATTCTCCATTTGCAGAACCAATCGCCGAGGCGGTCGGCGGCGCTTTGTAGTCGAGTGGTTAGTAGACTAAGGTTGCGGTCTGAATAAAAGCGCGAGATTGACGTGAGGGTCTTTAGGTTATATCGCTCGTGTAGAGCGTAAAGAGCAAAGGTGCGAGGCCTTGTGGAACGCCAGCCGTGAGACGGCGGCTTGTGGAGAGGGTTACCTCGACTCGATATCGAAAAGAGCGGTTCAACAGGAAGGCCCGGATGGTGTGTACGAGCCTATCTGGCATTTTGAGTGTGTACAACTTGTAAAGCAAGCCGCTGTGCCAGACCTTGTCGAATGCTTTTACGATATCGAAGAAAAGAGCCCACGTACTAATATGTTTAGGGTGATTTAGGCCTTTAAGGATATGTTCCGTTAGACGGAATAATTGATCTGGACAGGAATGTCTAGCTCGAAAGCCGAATTGTTCCGCCGGCAGAAGGTCGTTGGAAAACAACACTCTTTGAGTCTGTATAATAGAAGCCGCTCGTTGTCGCTTCTCCAGGCATCTGAGGAGGCTGATGGGACGATAATTAGAGGGCTGGTTGGCTGGTTTATTCGGCTTGCGAATGCTGATAACCGTGGCTTCTTTCCAGTAGCCCGGAAAGGAGCAACTGGAGAGTAAAGTATTGAAAATGGTCGCCAGTAAACAGATAAGCGGCCCAAGGAGAGCTTTAAGAATTTGTTACTAATATTATCTGGGCCCGGGGCGGATTTCGGTTTTAAATTTTTAATAATGTCTCTTTTTTTTATTTGAAAAGTTGTCAAACGAGCAGACGGTTCACCTGATGGTGAGTGAATACCTGTGAATATAATAATAGAGTGAGTGAGGTCGTGGTACTTACCCGGACGGGCCTGCCCATTAGTGCAACAGCCGAGGCTGCTGCGTGGCCCTACCACCGTAATCATTATTTTAATAGAAGCATACTTTTGCTAGGCCTTACGACTTAGGTATCCACCACAAGAATTTGCCATAACTTTTTGAAATCTTTGTTTAAACACATATTGCAGATTTAATAATGTGTAATAAGAAAAAAATTTGGTATGAAATTGAGTTTGTTTAATTGATTGTTAAATGAAAATCTACTTCAAGCCATAAAAAAATTGTTCATTATAAAATTTACCATTGGCTTTAGACGCTTGCAATGTTTAACTAGATTTAAAGCATGCCGTTTTTTAGCTCTTGTTTTCTTTAAAAAAGTTGAGGTAGCATTACGGTTTTGTAAGCGACGCCGTAAAATTCGACAAGATTTACATCGTGCATTTTGTCGATATCTTTTGTAAGTATCATCACCAACAACTACACCTTTACAAATTTCCGAATACCTGAAAATTTATGCAATTATTAAAAAAAAAATGATTCTTATCAACCTTTTTTCTTGTCTCTTATTCTTTTGTTCGGGTATAAATAAATTAATCTTACTTGTTGTTGTCCATTTGAGTCCCAACACATAATGGCCACCTTTCCACAGATTTTAAGTAATTGTAGAGTTTATTAAGCGACTTAAGTTTCTCTTTTAGAGAATATTCATCATTATTAGGAAAAATAACCTGCAATTGGATTTCTATTAATTATTGTTACAAAAAAACAAATATATATACACATGTTCCTGAATAAATAATTACAGTAATTGATAAATCTTTGTTTAGACGTATATGGTTTTTGATTTGCTTAGTAGTTGTATCCATGCGCATAAATTCCACTCCATTAGGTTTTTCTACAAACAGCCAACACGGCGGCAGCATTGAAATTTTTAGAATATTATCTTTGAAATTCTTTATGGCAGTCACTTTGATTTCCTGGCGATTTTTTAAGTTATTGTGTGCTTGTGGACTTGAAAGTGGATCTTCCAATGCCTGTTCATTTACATCATTTAAAGTATTAAAATGTCTGTGATCAACTGATAATAATTTGTCTCGCTCTATATTGCTTGGTTGATGACGTTTTTTGTCTTTAGACTGATTGCAGCATGAGTGGGACTTTTGAGGTTCATGTTTGATCAATGCTTGGACCTTATGTCCTGGTACAGGAATAAACTGATGCTCAATTGTTGGAGAAGCTTCATCTTTCAGTATTTTCTTCCCTATAGGAAATATCTTGAGATCTCCTTTAATGTAGAACTTTTCGTACATTTTTATGTGTTCCTCTTTAAAATGAAGGTGACAAATATAATTGGTTGCTTTCAATTCAATACCCAATGAGGTTTTCCATTTTTTTAATCTCGCCGGTGTCTGTGTATTAACATAAACAATGTTTATATGTCGATTTATAAAGGTTTGTGTAAAAAGTTATAAAAAAATTACATACTGTTGGCTGGAAAAAGGACAGAGCCTGAAGCGATTTATTTTTTTTACTTTTTATTTTCGTTTTACGCCCACTTGGACAACTTTTCACAACACAAACTTTTACCATTATTGATTAATTATATAGAAAAGTTTTCAAACGTCAAAAAGTATAAAATCACTGATATATACGAAAAAATATTAATCACTCTCCACTTTTTTAAGTTTATTAACCGAACTACGTATGTAGGAAATAGCGGAATAACGAGGGTGTAAATAGTGCATTAAATTCATACACTAATTAAATTAAAATATTAAACTTTTTTAAGTAATAAGATAAGACATATTATATACTGAAACAAAATAAATAAACAACAATCAATAAAGTAAGTACTAATGTACATCTTTCATATAACTTGACAGTTGACACTTCTTCGGTCTTCCAAATACTTGACGTATAACATACTTTTGTGAGAATCAGAAGAGAGTACGTGTAGATCCAGCCACATGTTGCATCCGAAATGATGAATTGATGACGCAGGTATCAACAAAGTAAGTTAAAAAAAAATAAAAAAACAAGCTTTTGTACATAACCGAAGTAAATTAAAGAAAAAGTGCTTTTTTTTGCTTGCAAAAACATAAAGAAAGCAGTACAATTTTTACAATTACAGTACATTGTATAACTTTTTTGTTTAGTCGACGGTTTAACATTAAATGCAGCAATATTGAGAAACAACGTAGCTGGTGCACGACGACCACACCATGATGCAGTCCGGTTTTTTTTCACAGCATCCCAGGGTGGTTCCATCCACCCCCAGGCACCGATCAATTGAATACATACAGTTAATGGTGTCCTAATCAAACATAGGCCATCTAGGGTAACGTACTCCCTTCCGATAAGGATGAGCACATACGGGGCCCAACGCAGAGGAACGTATCAAGCACACTGCCCAGCCGTGAGACTACTAACATTGCTCGAAAAATAATGACCTTTTTCGAATTTGTGACCACAATTTAACGGTGGTAGGGCCATGCAGCAGCCTCGGCTGTTGCCCGAATGGGCAGGCTCGTCCGGGTAAGTACCACGACCTCACAGAAGACCGGCGTAAAGTGGAAGTATAATACTTTCGCGTTTCGTCTGGTGAGTAAGGTAGCCGGAGCCCAATTTCCAAAAAGGTTGTCTACGCATCTGCAAACCCTCGGGTGTAGCAGATGTCCACGGGTGGCGGTATTCATTTAACATTAGGTAAACCGTCTGCTCGTTTGGCAAATTTTCATATAAAAAAAAACTTATTACAAAGAATTAAATAAAAGAATAACATGGGAACTTTTAAAAAGATCTGAACTTCCAACTTATCGAAGCGGAGTCGAAGCTCCGTAACATCTCTATAATACACTGTCAAAGACTATGCACTGAATAAACAGAGAAAAAAATAATATAAATTCTAATATAATACCGTAATATCTCGATGTCTCCCTTACAATAATATTATTTCTTCAGCCAAACCTTACCATGCCTATATACTAGTACCTTTTTATAATATTTAATATTTTTTCGACATGTCTAAGTACCTGTTGCCATCGTTGTTTCATTGCTATGCAACGTCTTGTTTATTCAAGGAGTTTTGTCAATACACGGGTTTAAAATGAATAAACGAAGAGATTAGTTAGCTAGAACATCTCTTGATAGCAAATATTATTTTTAACATTTAAAAATGAGCGCCGACACTTTATACGAGGCGCCACGGAAATGTAACGTATCGAAAATGCGAGTTCACGATTATTTATACGGTAAGAATCTTTCGGAATGAAAGTTTACGTGCATAAAGTCCGCCTACGTAAGTTTTTAAATTTAATAAAAATTTTAATAAAGTTTAAATATAATTTTAAATTTGCTTCGCCACTATTTATTTACTTCCGCTATATGTTGTTAACCGTTGGGGAAGAAAGGTTCTCGAGTGGCAGCCTCGTACTGGCCATCGCAGTGTGGGACGACCCCCCACAAGATGGAGTGACGACCTGTGCAAGTGTGCGGGAGGTCGATGGATGCAGGTGGCACAGGATCGTGCCTCGTGGCAGTCTGTGGTCTGTGGCCTACGTTCAGCAGTGGACTCACACAGGCTGAAATGATGATGATGATATATTTTTATATTGACAGTTACCTCTTTTAGCTGTTATATTAGGACTTGAAACGTTTACACTGTGGTAAGGACACGCAGCAGCTTCTGCTGTTGCACGAATGGGCAGTCTCGCCCGGGAGGTACCGGGGCCTCATAGAGGGCCAGCGTTAAGTGGAAGTACTTTTGCCCTTCGTCTGGCGAGTGAAGTATTGGAATTAATGTGAAAAGTTGACAAGCGAGCAGGCGTTTCACCTGATGTTAAGTAAATACCGCCGCCCATGGACATCTGCTACACCGGAGGGTTACAGATGCGTTGACAACCTTTTGGAAATGCTCCGGCCACCTCACCAGACGAAACGCGAAAGTATGTTTTATACTTCCAATTTACGCCGGTCTTCTATGAGGTCGTGGTACTTACCCCGGACGAGCCTTCCCGTTCGTGCAACAGCCGGGGCTGCTGCGTGGCCCTACCACAGTTAAGAGGTAGGGCCACTCAGTTTTACTTTAGTAACCGGGAGCATCGCTTCTACAATACCGAGATGTCCGTGGGCGGTAATCACTTAATATCAGGCTAACCAGCTGCTCTCTTGCCACCTTCTGACACACTTATGTCCGCACGTAACAAGTTATACTTCTATAGCGTAAAGACCATTACATGCAATTGATAACGTTTAATTTAAATAACTTGGAATCATCGGTAAATATCAAAAAGTTGCTATTGATTGCCAACATTAAAATGGTTACCAAGCATCATGTCGCTTTTCGCATTAGGTTCGGTGTGCGCGACCATCATAATTTTTACAAACGCCCCAAAAGAATTAACTTCGAAACAAAGTCTATACTGGGACCATGAAGTTAGAAATGAAATATAACTGGATAAAATCCATAAAGTAGTCTGCCTCTACTTTTGCGTTTGGTACGATGTGGCCACACGATTAACCGCAGGCCTAAATCTCATTAAACGAATAAAAAAAAAGAAATATAAAAAGATGAACTGAAAACATAATACACTTGGCTGTTTCGGAAGCAGGTTACACTTTAATTGTACATAAAAAAAAATACTTAAATACCCAAATACAAATATACTCAAAAATATATTAAATAGTCAAATAAAAAAAAAACAGGATTACGAGGGTCGTTCAATGTATTCTCGGTATCGGGTTGATATACTAATGATGAGGGTATTTAAACAATCGCATTAGTTACGGCACTCTTTGAGGGTACAAATATATAAATTTCATTGGATTGTGACCACTAGTATTCAAGAATCAAAATATCATCACGAAAAGGCAATTTCGAAGACTGATACGACAATGTTGAACAAAATCGAGCATCGCGCTGTAATAAAATTTCTTACAAAACACGGAAAGCCCAATTTTCAAAAGGTTGTCAACGCATCTGTAACTCTCGGGTGTAGCAGATGTCCATGGGCAGCGATATTCACTTACCATCAGGTGAACCGTCTGCTAGTTTGGCAACTTTTCACATAAAAAAAACGAAAATTTATTTCCGAAGAAATGGTGGCTGTTTACCAAGAATCTGCTCCGTCATTATCTGCAATTCAGAATTGCTCTAGAGAATTCAAACGGGTTAGAGATGGTATTGGAGTCGACCCCCCGTGGTCGAAATCGTTGTGAAACTTTTACTCGATGCCCGTGTAATAGTGAAAACATTATCAAAAAGCACTAAGCTATCCGTTGGTACCATTCACACTATCCTTCAAGAGCATCTAAATCTGTCAAAGGTCACGGCACAGAAACAAGTGTGTTGTGTGTGTGCAAGGAATTTTTGGAGCTACCACAGAGCTTCAAAACAAATCCGCATAGTATTTCGACCGAATCGTTACCGTTATGTTAAATTCGACATCAAGAACGCGCAAGCCTCTATTTGAATAAAGATATATTGAATTTGACTATGAGAGCAAGCAAGAGTCCATGCAGTGACATTAAAAAGGAAAAGACCAAACAAATCCACCGTAAAACTCGATGTTTCGGGATTCTATGGGAATCTTACTTTCTGTTTTTTTTGTTTCTCTGATGTTACGCTTTCAGTTCTTAGACTGTTGAAGCTTCATCGAACGCAGAACCGGTGGGCTAGCCAGAACCCACGGGTTTGAGGCCCACCTCGGTGGGTAGGGCCACGCGTGTACCCATGCGTTATGGCATGTTGCCTACGGGCCATCGAGGAAAGGAATCCTACTGATTGAGTACGATACACAAAAAAAGGGGTCAAATTTATACTGCCGCAGCTTACGCAAACACGCTAAAAGGCAAAAAAAGAAAAAAGAAAATCCTCGGCGATGTTCATGATTTAACTTTTTTTTTTTATTTTTTTTTTTACAACATTTTCTAGTCCCAAACTAAGCAACGCTTGTACTATGGGTACTAGAAAACTGATAAACATACTTAAACATACTTTTCTTTTGTAAATAAATACACATTATAGATATATAAACACCCAGACACAAGTAAAACACTATGTTCATCACACAATATTTTTCCAGTAGTGGGGATCGAACCCACACCCTCTGGCGCAGGAGGCAGGTACACTAACCACTACGCCATTCAGGTCGTCAACTATCTCGATAGTGACCATCTCTTGACGAAAGAACGTTGTAAAATTACAGATTCTTCGTATATCGTTTCCGGGGCCCGGGATTACGTGCGGGCGGCCTTTAAGGCGGCCATGGGTTCAGCTCAAGTGGTAAGGAAATGACGAGTTTTGTTTCATATTAAGTTTTTATAGTGCTGATCTTTGCACTTTGTTTTTTTTTTATGTGATAAGTTGCCAATGGAGAAGGCGGTTCAGAGAATACTGCCGCCCATGGACATCTCCCATTAATAATTAGGTGTTTTAGGCGTCCATGGGCGGCGCTTGTCACTTACAATCAGGTGAAACGCCTGTTTATTTGCCAACTTTCATATAAAATAACGACCCGATTGGCGTAGTGGGTAGTGACTCCGCCTCTTGCGCCAGAGGGCGTGGGTTCGATCCCCACTACTGGTAAAATATTGTGTGATGAACAATGTGTTTTTCCAGTGTCTGGGTGTTTATATATTTGTAATCTTATCCTTTAAACGAGCAACGCTTGTATATATATATAATCGGAATCTCGGAAACGGCTCCAGCGATTTTCATGAAATTTAGTATGTGCGTAGATCTAGCTAGGTTAGCTAGGCTAAAAATCGATCTAGCTAGGTTTCATTTTTAGAAAATGTCCTTTTATCCCTGTGGGTGTTTTATGTTCACATGTGTGTTTAATGTTCATTCAGGGAATGAAAAATATCATTCGAATAAGACGGTAAATTTCGCCGCAAAAAAAAATGTTATAATAGCTCGGTCGGTAATCGGGCGGCCCCAAAACAGACGGCCGCGGTTCGTATCACGATCATTTACACAGTTATTTTTTACTTTTTCTTCGATTCTCGATCATTGCTTTCTTCATCTTTTATTTTTTGTCGATTTGTTACTTTGTTATTTCTTTCCCTTTCTTTTGCGAAAAACACCAGTTCATATTTTCTTATTATTATGTCGGTAAGATCGAAAAATATATATGCATATTTCATTACTTAGTAATTTGTATCTAAATGTAAATGTAATTTGTATCTAATCTAAATCTAAATGTAATTAATTTATTTATAAAAAAATTAAAACTTGCAGACCGTGCATCCAGTATACGGGTCGATGTTCTCGGAGTTGAGGCAATTCCCGCGGGTGGAAGTAGGTGAGGAATCTATTACTATTATTTTGGGGTTCATTTTTTTCTCTCAGATGTAACCTGATGATATTAAATTAACACGGGCTTTAACCAAGTGTTAACCTAACACCTTCTCGCCTAAAAATATATACTTAATGAGTGCAGGCTACACGTTTAATACTTTAATAACTTTCAAATACAATCTTCAGTTACGTTTTTGAAATCATCTAGACTCCAGAGTGCATCCTTTACAGCATACAACGCCCTACAAAGAACATTTCAAGGATTTGCCTCTTGCTCTTAAAATTTCAGGATAAATTTTTATTTTTTAGTGCCAGTCTCAGCACTCAAATTTAAATGGTGATTTATTTTAGATAAATTAGCAAAAACTTTCGGTGCTGTGCGATTCGAATTTTCGACATTTATCTACGTTAGATGGTGCCAAGTGTTGCTAAAATGCAATAATAAGAACTAGATACTTAGATGTTGTGATTTTCGCGTTGTGACGTCTTATATTTTTATAATTAGTCCACTGGCTACGACGGGTCGGAAAGTTTGTTGCACTCACGATAAAAGTAAAAGTAACGCCTTAAAATGTCCCACTGCAGGGCAGAGGCCTCCTCATTACAGAGGTCAGTATCAGGGTATAGTCCAAAACGCGGCCCCACTGCGGATTGGCGGACTTTACATACTTTCGAAATACTTATTTATTTCGAAAATATGCAGGTTTCCTCACGATGTTTCCCTTCATCGCTGAGCTCGTGATAAGTCGGCACTTAAAATTAAAAATTTCATTGGTGCCGGCACCGGGGATCGAACTCGTATTGCTCGTGTATTGTGAACTAGCTTTTCGCCCGCGGCTTCGCTCGCGTTGAAGCCCTTGAATAAATTTCCTTCCTTAAAAACATTTTCCAATTAAAAAATAGCCTATGTCTCTTCTCAGGCTCTAGACTATCTGTGTACGAATTCAGTAGTTTTGGCGTGAAAAGCGAGACAGACAAACAGACAGAGTTACTCTCGCATTTACAATATTAGTATGGATTGAAAGCGAGCGCCCGGATACAGCTATCACGCCCCCCACTATAGATTTGTATTTTTTTTGTAATTCTTTTGAGTAAATAAATATCTTATACCACAGTATACCACCCGAACTGCCGCCTTCCGGACCACGTGGACAGGTCCTACCAGGCGTATATTCAGAGGGTGGCAAAGGCGCGCGACGCTCCTGACCCAGACCTAAATGGGAGGTACCACTTCAAGTTCTGCGCAATGTGAGTACCCCGGTAGCGTGGCGACGGAAGTTACGCTTCTCCTCTTTTTTTTTTTTTTTTTTTTTTTTTTTATGTGAAAAGTTGCCAAACGAGCAGACGGTTCACCTGATGTTAAGTAAATACCGCCGCCCACGGACATCTGCTACACTCGAGGGTTCCAGATGTGTTGACAACCTTTTGGAAATCGGGCTCCGGCCACCTCACTCTCCCGACGAAACGCGAAAGTATTATACTTCCACTTTACGCCGGTCTTTTTTTTTTTTTTCTTTTTTATGCGAAAAGTTGTCAAACGAGCAGACGGCTCACCTGATGTTAAGTGAATACCGCCGCCCATGGACATCTGCTACACTCGAGGGTTACAGATGCGTTGACAACCTTTTGGAAATCGGGCTCCGGCCACCTCACTCTCCCGACGAAACGCGAAAGTATTATACTTCCACTTTACGCCGGTCTTCTATGAGGTGGTACGTGGTACTTACCCGGACGGGTCCTCATGAAAGATTCATCATCATATCAGCCGTAGGACGTCCACTGCTGAACATAGGCTTCGACCGGTCGTTAGCGGCCCGCGTCCAACGCGTCCCTGCGATCTTGGCCAGGTCGTCCGTCCACCTTGTGGGAGGCCTTCCTACGCTGCGCTTGCCGTCACGTGGTCTCCACTCGAGAGCCTTTTTGCCCCAACGGCCATCGGTTCTTCGAGCTATGTGCCCCGCCCATATTTGGTGCATGAAAGATTACCAGAAGTGTGAACACACTAATATTTGATAATGAAATTAAAACTCTAATCTTATTTTAAACACGCTGTTATAGTTTTTCAACCGACTCCATAAAATAAGGAGGTTCTCAATTCTAATGTATTTTTTTTTTAATTTTATTTTTTTAACCTCGGAAATTTCGACGGAGAGAACGGACTTTGATGTTTCCTCTTTTAATTGAAACCTTGTGCTTCCCATGTGGTCGCACATTAATTTCGTTGGTACTGGATTTTGGGTTCCGAAGAAACTTGGAGAAATCAATTATAAAATGAATACGACGCGAGATATTTGAAGTCGGTTTTATTTTTCGTTAGTAAAAAAAATGACGTGTATAAGAAATAAACTTCTTAAAAAGAATTACGAGTATCATGATTGTATGTACTTTCATTATAAATTTCGTATAATTTACGCCTACTTCTATGCATTCCGACTGCTGCCGATTTTATTTTGGAAATAAATATGAATGACTTAGAAACCGGAGGTCGTGGGTGTGATTTTTTTTATGTGAAAAGTTGCCAAACGAGCAGAGGGTTCACCTGATGCTAAGTGAATACCGCCGCCCATGGACATCTACATCTGCTACAAAAGATGCCTTTTTGGAAATTGGGCTCCGGCTACTCCACTCACCAGACGAAACGCGAAAGTATAATATTTCCACTTTACGCCGATCTTCTGTGAGGTCGTGGTACTTACCCGGACGGGCCTGCCCATTCGTGCAACAGCCGAGGCTGCTGCGTGGCCCTACCACCGTATTCCGATTCCCACACGGGATGTGTATTTGCGTGACCCGCAGATGATTGCCCTCAGTATTGACATCAGGCGGGCCAATCGTAAAAAGTAAAATCCTAACTATTACCGTTAACAACTTTTATGTCGTAAATTTTGCGCTGATCCCATTGCAAGAGAAAGAACAAGTAGAAACTTCAATAATTCTTTATAAAATTTTATGATTGAACTCCGTTCCAATATAAGCTTTAGAAGAAGTTTCTATTATACACTGCTATTGACGAAAAATACACAAATAGGATAAAGTTAATGTTCTCATAAAATTAAACTTTCATTTTAAAAAATTTATATAAAGAATGTATGATAGCGCCATCTATTGACAATATTTTTAAATAAAATATCATTAATATACATTTAATTGGTAAGTAGGTATGTACATATTTTATACATCATTATGTTGCTATTCGGTGATTGATTACGGTATTGTGCGAAAGTTTTATATCAATTAGCCTATTTATAATAGTATTAATATTTTTATTTGTGAAAAATTTAAATACTCTAATGCTAATTTCAAAACATTGTAAGTATCCGATATGGTCTAGTGGCTAGGATACCTGGCTCTCACCCAGGAGGCTCGGGTTCGATTCCCGGTATCGGAATTTTATTTTTGTTTCTCGGATTTTGTTCTTTTTAAATTATGTTATGTTGAAACAATTATGCTTTGAAAATATGTTGTTTATTAATTTATACTTTTTTTTATTAAGCAAAGAAAATTCGATTCCAAGATATAGTCGAGGAGTGTCGGAGCAAAACCGATATATCACATTTATCATATTTTTTCGGGAAATTAAAAAATAATACATACGTCTATGGATATCCAATCTACAGATGAACAAAGTTTACTTGTTTAAAAGTCTTGGTAACACTGTTTATATCCAAATCACACATTTATGTGTGCAGTATGTGATGAGATTTATTTTTTGAGACTGACGGATATGCCCCTGTATAACATCATATATTTGTAGATTAATTCGTTTTAAATCCCGCGTTCCTTCTAGTTTTTTTTTCATAAAATGTTTCTAGATGTTTGATATTCTTTATACTCCAACCGACATTCTTTTCAACCAACCAAATGCACGACCCATGAACATTTCTAAGGATTTGTCGGTGTATTAATTTGTTATGGTGTGTAACTGATAATTTGTTCCAATCATGAAAAAATGTTTTAATGTTTTATGATGATTAGTGTGTTTCGAGAAAGTTTTTAAAGAAGATTTAGTCGTTTATAAATAGATTTGATACAAGATGGTTAAAATGTGATTTATACGGTAAGTTAAGTGAATACACTGAGAGAAGGAATTAGTTTTATTTTTTCTTAGTTTTATTTTTAAGTTGGATTTTTTCTTTAGTCAAGTCCGTATTCAGGGAAAGTATGGCGTAGAATAAAAGTGTTTATTTGACAAATCTTTTTAAAAATCAAAAGAGTGAAAGCGCACGTGCAACGTTCCTTCAAATAGGATAAAATAGTAGTACAGTAGGATATGCATTGAGGACTTCTTTATAAAGAACAAAGTCAAAATTATTTCCTAATGATGGTGATGAGGGTGATGAATGTTGATGATCCTAATGATGATGAACATAGTGTTTTTCAAGTGTCTGGGTGTTTTATATATGTAATATGTATTTATTTACAAAAGAAAAGTATCCTTATTAGTTTTGTAGTAAGTACCCATAGTACAAGCGTTGCTTAGTTTGGGTTTTATATTATTATGATTATAATGACGTATAGACACTCGACAGCTTCCGTGTTTCACGAATAGGCAGACAGTGCCGTGCATGACATTTCAGACACTTATGTTGTACCAATTTCTCGAAGTGGTTTATGTATGATAACTTAACACGTCACTTGGATGATTTCCAAATTGGCCTTTGAAAAGGCTGTGAGATGTTAAGTTTGTTTTCATTAACTCAAATAACCATTTTTCTACTGACGGAAAAAATAAAACCGACTTCAAATATCTCGGTCTGCGTTCATTTTATAATTGACTTTCAGGAGTTCGAACATCAAAAAAAAATACATTCGAATTGAGAGCCTGCTCTTTATGGAGTCGATTAAAAATTCACTTTTCATCGCTTCATCGCTTTTCCCTAACGCGCCGAAAGAAGTGTAACTTCAAAAAAAAATAAAAAAAAATACCAACCCCCCTCCCCCCACAGGCCGAAGAAGGTGCTGCCGCTGAAGAGCGCCACGCCCGACTTCAGACCGGAGACGGGCACGCCGCCCGCCCTCGATCGGCGCCCTCGCCACCGCGGAACCCAGAGCGTTTTCAGGTAGCACCTCCGCGCCATCTACACCCCAAGGGTACGTCGTGGTGGTCCCCTGCAACCGTGGTGGGGCCACTTAGAGCGCGTTGCGGCGGTCCACCGCGCGTAGCGACCAACTGTGGTAGGGCCACGCAATAGTCTCTGTTGCACGAATGGTCAGGTCCGTCCGGGTAAGTACCGCGACCTCACAGAAGACAGGCAAAAGTTTTATACTTTGCGTTTTGTCTCGTGAGGGAAGTAGCCGGGGCTCTCTTTAATTAAAAGCTACAAGGGCAGCCCTACGGGTGTTGCAAATGTTAATGGGCGGCGATTATCTCTTAACATCAGGTGAACCGCCAGCTCGTTTTTTTTTTGAAAAATTGATTGCCAAGCGAGTAGACGGTTCACCTGATGTTAAATGAATAGCGCCGCCCATGGACATCTGCTACACCCGAGGGTTCTAGATGTGTTGACAACCTTTTGAAAATTGGGCTCCGGCTACCTCACTCACCTGACGAAAGCGAAATTATTATACTTCCACGCGAAAGTATTGTACCTACTTACATAATAAAACGATCTTTGCTGTTCACTAATGGTTTTCCTCGTCCGGAACCTCCACAGCCTCGCAGAAGACCCGCGTCAAATCGGAGTTTATGTACTCTTTCTTGTCATATGAGCGACAGACAAGTTCCGGATCTGGGTGTTTGTTTCCCAAGGAGGGTTGAAGTCAGGCAGGCGGGCGGTAGTAGAAACAACGGCGAAACCGCTTATAACGCATGTTGTGCCGACCCTACCTAGTTGGGATGAGGGCAGGAGGATGATGATGATGACCGAATTAAGTCAAGTTGTTGGTGTTAAGGGAGTCTTCGGCACAGACAGTGCCCTGGCAGGCGGAGATCCGCGTCGCCGAGGGCTGCAAAGACACTCCAGAAGTCCTGTACCTCGACAAGATGCAGTGGGGTGAGCAAGATGTCATTCATTCGTTCGTTGTATCGTTCATTCGCTCGGCTAACAATTCATTCTCATATTAATAGAATGTTCAGAATATTAGTTTCATTATTTTCATCGTGGTAGGGCTACAATCCACGCTGTTGTACGAATGGGCCGGTCCGTCCGGGGCCACCACGACACGGTGAGTGAGGTAACCGGAACCCGCTTTATTGAAAGGTGGCAACGCATCTGCAACCTTACAGGTGTTGCAAATGTCCATGGGCTTCGGTAATTACTTAACATCGGGTAAAGCGCCAGCTTGTAACCTTCTCACATAAAAAAAATTGTTAGGTTCTCGGGCGAAGTCATCCCGAATTATACAGTACTATTACATGGAATCCACGAAATCCGGCGCCGAAGTCACTAAATAACTTTAATAAAATATTCTGTATATAACATTTATGGACTTGAAAATAGACTTGAATAATTAATTATGTAAGACTTTCTATCAGACTATTATACACTAACAAATATAATATATCAAATCCATACTAATATTATAAATATTTGACGACAAAGCTAGTATAATTATATTATATATACTATCAAAATATTCGCTATTTGTAGACTTTGACTTTATTCTTCATTGCGAATTGACAAGTCCACTCCCTCAGGACCTGGTGATCCGTTCCGGAAGGGTGATCTGCCCGCAGACTTCCACACCACAGAGATCATAAACAAGTGAGTGATTGAGGAGCTTCTGGATTTGTTCGGGGAGGTAGTACGGTCTTCTGGAAGACCGTGGTCTACTGTGGTAGGGCCAAGCAACAATTTCAGCTGTTGCACGAATAAGCAGTCTCGTCCCGGGAAGTACCACGGGCCGACAGAAGACCAGCGTGTAGTGGAAGTATGTCATACTTCGTTCGTTTGGTATGTTGAGTGAGGAAAGCGGGGGCGTACTTATTTTTAGGTTTCCGTACACAAAGGGTAAAACGGGACCCTATTACTATGACTCCGCTGTCTGTCTGTCTGTCTGTCCGTCTGTCGCTGTATCTCATCAACCGTGATATTTAGGCAGTTGAAAATTTCACAGATTATGTATTACTATTACGCTATAACAACAAATACTAAAAAACAGAATAAAAAATATTTACCCCACTGCGGATCGCGGGTTTACACATCTTCGAAATATTTTTTTTTATTTCCAAAATATGCAGGTTTCCTCACTATATATGTTTTCCTTCACCGCTGAGCATGCGATAAATCAGCACTTAAAATTAACAATTTCATTTGTGCCGGCAACGGGGATCAAACTCTGGTAGCTCGAGTAAATTGAACTAAATGCGAGCTCCCAGACACTGAGCTATAGCGGCTCTTTATCCCTAAAACTCCCACTAATTCTCCTGCTGCCTACTCCTTCTCCTGCCCTACACCGTCCCTTTGAGCCCAGGATGCGGCACGCGCGCAAATGGATGGAGCTAGTCGACAAGGGCCAGTTTCCCGGCTGGATGAAGGGCCGCGACGAGATCATAACGGACGTGGAGACCAAAGACTGGATATTCAGGGAGGCGGTGAGATGACTAATGTCCTTTAACACGTTTAGGTCTATCCAACTGCAGCCCTGTAGTCTCGGGCTCATAGAATAGGGCTATAGGGCTAAGGTATCCCTTGCATGCCGTAGTCTGCTGTAACACGCCTTGGCTTATCCAACTCCAGCCCTGTAGTCTCGGGCTCATAGAATAGGGCTATAGGGCTAAGGTATCCCTTGCATGCCGTAGTCTGCTGTAACACGCCTTGGCTTATCCAACTCCAGCCCTGTATCCAACTCCAGCCCTGTAGTCTCGGGCTCATAGAATAGGGCTAAGGTATCCCTTGAATGTCGTAGTCTGCTGTAACACGCTTTGGCCTTTCCAACTCCAGCCCTGTAGTCTCGGGCTCATAGAATAGGGCTAAGGTATCCCTTGAATGTAATATTAAACTAAAACTTTTCCTTCTTATACTGGGAAGGGTAAAAAGAATACATCTGGTTTTTTTTGGCATTTAATACCATATTATTAATAGTAAACCAGTGGAGGATATGTGAAAGCGCACTATTCACGTCGTCATAATTTAATACGTTTCGGTCAACTTTAAAAATAAGCGATGTATCGTCAGCAAACAGTACAACATCACACAACCCACTGGCATAAAAGGGGAGATCATTAATATATACTAAAAATAATAATGGGCCCAAGATTGATCCTTGTGGGACTCCCATTTTCATCTGGGACCCAGTGGAATTAACATCATTTATAGATACTTTTTGAATTCTATTACTAAGGTAAGAGGCAATGAGATTGAGGGCGATCCCACGAATGCCATAATATTCTAGCTTTTGAAGAATAGTTTTATGGTCTACGCAGTCGAAGGCTTTTGAAAGGTCACAAAAGACACCTATTGCATCTTGTGACCTTTCCCAGGCGTTATAAATATGTTTGACAAGTGCGACGCCCGCATCTGTTGTCGATCTGCCTTTAGTGAATCCATATTGCTCATCGTGAAAGATTTTGTTCACATTAAAATGAACTAAAAGTTGATTTAATATTAGCTTTTCAAAAACTTTACTAAGAGATGGCAATATGGAAATAGGTCTATAGTTGCCTGGATCATTTTTATCACCACTTTTGTAGACAGGTATTATCTTACTAAATTTCATAAGATCTGGAAATATTCCAGAATCTATGCAGTTGTTAAAAATAGAAGCCAAATGTGGTGCAATATATGGCATTATTGTGCTCATTAATTTTATGGACATACCCCATAAATCCTCTGTATTTTTAAGATTAATAGAATTCAAAACTTTTATAATATCATAAGTATCTACGTGATTAAATTTAAATGTGTGTAGGCAAGGGGTAACATTATTTCTTAAAACATTAATTGCGTCTGCGGGAGATGATTTTAATGTACGTGTGACATTAACCGCAATGTCTGAAAAATAGCTTTTGAAACTACTCGCAATTTCGTTATCTGATATTATGGGAGTATTACCTATAACTAGTTTTATAGGTTCCCTGAATATCTTGGTTCTTCCAGATATACGGGTAATGATGTCCCATGTGGCTTTAGTTCTATTGTTTGAATTTATTATGCTATTTCTTATATAAATAGATTTTGCCTGAATACAGACTTTTTTTAAATATTTTTGAAAATGTTTGTACCCGTTTAAGGAAGTTAGGATCGTGATTCCACTGCCTCATACTATATAATTCATACAATGAATCCCTACTTTTGTATATACCCACTGTTGCCCAGTCACTAAATTTTAATTTTGAATTCTTAGCAATTGTGCGCGATTTAAAAGTATCATTATAAGAAGATATGAGAAAGTCAACCATTGATCTATAAGAGTCATTAGGGTTATTGACTCCTATATCTTTATTTAACATATGATGTGCCACTTTATCTCTAAAAGCATTTATTCTATTAGTAGTGACTGGTCTACACTTGATCTTAAGTTTGCTTGTATTAGCTTTTTCATTTATTGAAAATTTTAGCCCAAAGTGATCCGAGCTCAGATGATTTATAACATATTTATCATATACATCACTGTGACAGAATACATTATCTATACATGAGGAGGATAAGTTAGTAACACGAGTTGGTTCATGAAAAAGATTTTTAAGTTCAAATGAGTTAAATAAATTTAAAAGTCGTTTACTGAGTTGTGTTACTTGTAATAAATCCACATTAAAATCTCCACAAACTATTAATGATTTACTACTTGAACATAGTTTTTTAAGAACATCATCCATTACACACTCAAACTGATCGAAATCACCTGAGGGGGGCCGGTATACGCATACTATAATATACTGTTGACTCTCAACGCAGGATAATTCAATAGAACGTTCGACAGAGTGTGCCACTATATCCTGTCGATTTTTACAGACTATATCAGTTCTAACTAATACAAGAGAGCCACCGCGATAGCATTTACTCTTACGAACGAACTTAACAATTTATAATTTTCTATATTAACAATATTACAGTGCTTATGTAACCATGTCTCTGTGAAGCAGATGACATGTATATTAAATTTCCTAAGGAACAATTCAATTTCGGGTTCTTTGCCGCTTAAGCCTTGTATATTTTGATGCACAATATTTAATTTAAGTGGCCTAGGCGTTGTCTCAATGTTTAGTTTAAACTAACATTGTTTGCTAAAAGATTATTACATAATAAAATATTCTTAGTTGTACTATTTACAACTGGGTTTTGTATATTACATGCTACTAGAGTAGCAATTAGTTTCTTATAATATAGTGGCAAATACAAAGTATTTTTTGTCACCTTAAAACTAGATGTCGTAGAAGGCGACTAAAAGGGGACTCGGACTGGATGCAGCACGAAGTGGTCTCCAGCGTAGCTTAGCTAGCCGTAATGGTGTTCACTGTTTCACGAATGGGTAGGTCCGTAAGGGTTAGAACCACGACCTCACAGAAGACCGACATAAAGCTGACGTGTTACACTAATTCTGCATTTAGTCTGGTGAGTGAGGTAACCGGGACCCACCTTATTTAAAGGAGACAACACTTCTGCAACCCTACGGGGGTTGCAAATGTCCATGGGTAGCGGTTAACTTAACATCAGGTGAACCGCCAGCTCGTTTGCCCCCAATTTGTTCCCAAAGGTAGAAGAACAAAACTTTCGACAGTGAAATAAAAAAATACATTCATGGATGAGTTCACTCTTAAGGTCTGTTAAAATATATCTAGTGGTTAAAGGAACGGTTGAGCCCAGTATAAATGAATTAATAAACCAACCAATAAGGTTAAGGATTCGTTATCCTTAAGACCAAGAGCAAAACCGCTTTTATCTTCAGTTGTCGTGGGGATAATGGTGCGTATTTTTGGTTTAATCCTTCATTTTTAACCCTTCCACATCGAAACACCTAAAGCTACGAAAGAGGAATAAATAAACCGGCCAATAAGGTTGAGTAGTTGTTGTCCTAGAGACAAAGATCGAAACCTCTTTTGCAAATGTCTTCAGGGGACGTGGAGAAAAGAAAAGCGTATATTTGTTCTTTAATTTATTTACCACGCCATACTCGGTGTGGGACACAGAGTCTCGTGAGGTGTGGCAGGGCTTTTTCCGAACGCTACATGAGTTCAAATACCGCAGGAAATAGACGAGCTCCAGGACATCCGTCTGACGTTGCTGCACCGTCTCCAATCTGAGAGCAGGCTGCAGAAGACTGGCCGCGTCAGCTCCAAGCTCGCCAAGCTCTGGGCCCACAAGAAGCAGGAGATGGAGAGGAAGATTGAGAACATACGACGGACGAGAGACAGAGGTACGTGATATCCGTATTATTGAGAACTGAGCTGATATTCTGTACGTCTTACGCCCGGATTCTTAAACTCTTTGAATTGATCATTCTGATCAATAAAAATTTCATTCTGATCAATCCAGAGAGCTTAACCATCCTTTTGGCAACCCAATGACATTTGAAAAGCCATTTGACAGCTTATTAGTTGACATCTACAATGATCAGTGTTTCAGAAACCAGGCGTTAATATTTTGATGGAATATAATGGATTTTTAATTAAATGTCACAGTTTTGTCTTTGTGACAATTCATCGTATGGTCATAAACAGAAACCTTCTCTTCTTGTTGTTCTGTCTTCGGCACGACTGTGGTCTTCTTGGGTCTCCTTTTTGTGGGTTCATTACACCCGGTCCGGTCAAATGGTGCTATGCCGGTGCAACAATCCTTAGTAACCTGTAATATTGTAGTAACAGCCTTTACATGTCCCACAGCTGGGCGAAGGCCTCCTCTGTACAGAGAGTGTCAGGGCATAGTCCACCACGCGGCCCCAGTACCGATGTCCAATAATTGGCGGACCTCACGTTTCTTCGATATATTTTATTTCTGCTATTATTTCGACAACAATGCAGGTTTCCTCACGATGTTTTCCTTAACCGCAGAGCACGCGATAAGTCAGCACATGAAATTAACAAATTCATTGGTGCCGGCACCGGGGATCGACCTCGGGTTGCTAGAGTCTATTGAATTAAAGGCGAGTGCCTACTACTATATTTTCTAATAGCTGTTGCCCACGACTACGTCTGCGTAGAATAGGCCAGATATACATAAAAATATGTATATAAATTATAGCCTATGTGTTATTCTGATGTATAAGCTATATCATTGTAAAGTTTCATTAAAATCCATTCAGTAGTATTTGCGTCAAAGAGTAACAAACATCCATCCATACATACAAACTTTGGCATTTATTATATCAGTAAGTAAGGAGTAAGGATTATATTTGTATCGATCCACACAATCGTTGAGTGTTTCGCGTAGAGCTGAGGAAGCTGACAGCCCAGCACAATCGGGGCGGTCGCGTGGGGCAGGTGCAGGGGATGAGGACGGCGCGGGGGGGTGGGCCCCCCACGGCGTCCGCATGCGACCCCACATCTGACCTCCACGCGCCCCTGGCGAGGCACGGACGCCAGGCCCGCAGGAGGCACGCGGAGATCTACTACGACCCTTCTTTGTTGGGTGAGCAATGCTGAAACCACTCTAGAGGGAGCTTTGCCTGGCTGGCCGAAAACGATGCAGTAGGGGCACGCAAGAGTCCTCACTGTTTCAAGAATGGGCATTTCCGTCTGGGGAAGTTCCGCGACCTCACAGAAGACCAGCGTTGAAGTTGCGGAGTTATAGTTGGGAGACGAATTGGCTGTTTCCCTGATGTGAAGCGATAGCCGCCGCCCATGGACAATTTCAAGACTCGTAGCATTGCAGATGCGGTATCTATAAATAAAGTGGAGCCCCGGCTACTTCACTCACCAGAAAAACACGGGAGTACAACACCTACACTTCACTCCGGTCTTCCGCGAGGCCGCGGTATTTACCGACCTGCCCATTCGTGCGACAAACGGATTTTTCAAATAACCAAATAAAACTAGTACATATCGAGTCCGTTGCCCGAAAAAAATAGTAAAAGAATAGTAGAATAATAAGTTTAAAAAAATAGTAAAAGAACGTTTGTGTGTTACTATAATATATATTAATGATTATTTAAATCACACTCTGGTAATGAACTGATCGCTCCAGGCTCTTTCAATCGGAGTTCTTATATTGTATTTTTAACGAATTTATGTCAAACTGCTTATTTAAAAAAAAAAAAACGCCCGCTGAGTTTCTTTCGCCGGTTCTTCTCAGTACAGTGGCTTTCTTTTCCGAACCGGTGGTAGTGTTTTTACTATCAATAAGTGAGTGAAATGCTCCTATGTTGAATAAATACATTTTTTGATTTTGATTTTGAAAGTCCTCGAGGACCACGTGAAGGCGGCCGAGCCGCCCGCCTGGCTGGAGAGCTGCGGCCAGGACTTGAGGCGCAGCTGCTCCGGGCACCACGTCGCCCGCGACCCCACGCGGCTCTGCGAGCGCGAGACCAAGTGGAGCGAGCGGTTCCTGGAGAACCTGCACAACGACCTGAAGAGTGAGTGGAACCGTCATCATCAGCCGCAAGACGTCCACTGTTGAACATAGGCCTCCCTCTTAGGACGCCATAACGAACGACACTTTGCCATTTGCATCCACCGATTGCCCGCGACTCTTATGTCAGTTGTTCACCTAGAAGGGAGGCCTTCCAACGCTACGACTTCCGGTTCGTGATCGCCACTCGAGAACTTGATTGAAAATATCTATATGTAGAATTAAAAATATCGATATATCGATATCATCATCAGCATTAGCCGTAAGACGTCCACCGTTGAACATAGGCCTCCCTCTTAGGACGCCACAACGAACGACACTTTGCCATTTGCATCCACCGATTGCCCGCGACTCTTATGTCAGTTGTTCACCTAGAAGGGAGGCCTTCCAACGCTACCACTTCCGGTTCGTGATCGCCACTGGAGAACTTGATTGAAAATATCTATATGTAGAATTAAAAATATCGATATATCGATATCATCATCAGCATCAGCCGCAAGACGTCCACCGTTGAACATAGGCCTCCCTCTTAGGACGCCACAACGAACGACACTTTGCCATTTGCATCCACCGGTTGCCCGCGACTCTTATGATGTCGTCGATCCACCTAGAGGGAGGCCTTCCAGTGCGTTGCCAGCTATAACGTGTGGCACTGAGACGTGGTCTCTAAGCTGGCCTTTGGGAGAAGCTCAGAGTCACACAACGAGCTATTCTCGGAGTTTCGTTGCGCGACAAAATTCGGATCGAGAAGTTCTCCGAAGAACTGGAGTCACCGAAATGGCTCTCCGGACTTGCAAGTTGAAGTGGCAGTGGGTAGGTCACATCGCTCAAAGAACTGATGACCGATGGGAAGAGTGGAATACTTGTCCCGATATATACGCGCCCGAGGCGGCTTGCCCAAGTTGAGTATGTAACGCCAGTTGGCGAGGCTGAGATTTCTAACATAGAACGTTGGTAGAAATGTGGAAAACATTTATATGATTTCTACATTTTTTTATCTATTTTTACCTATATATCCCACTGCTGACTACAGGCCTTCTCAGTACCGAGGTATTAGAGTAGATGGACTATTAACCACGCGACCCCACTGCGGATTAACGGACTTGACATATATTTTTTTTATGTGTGATGGTGGCAAGCCAGCTGTCGGTTCATCTAATGTTTGGTTACCGCCGCCCATAGATATTTGCTACATCCGTAGAGTTTCAGATGCGTTGGCGTCTTTTCATAAAGCGAGTCCCGGCTACTTCACTCACCAGGCAAATAGCAGAAGTATTACACTTCCACTTCACGCCGGTCTTCGGTGAGGTCGTGGTACTTACCCGGACGGACCCATTCGTGCAACAGCCGACGCCGTTACGTGACTCTACCACAGTTAATACATATCTTTGAAATATAAAAAATGTGTAGAGAAATGTTAAACGGTTTTATTGAAAATAAAGATTAAAATGATGAAGACAATGTACTAAAAATAATTCGGTAGGTCCTAAACTATCACTCTCCTCATCAATTTAGGGCATTGATCAGACAAAAAAATAAAGTCGTTAATCGCTTATAATTCACTAAACTCTCGAGTTTAAAAGCGAGCGCCCAGATACTGAGTTAGCACTCTTAGCAAAGGTTACCATTGGTAACGTCCGGTACTCGGTGGCGCCGTTGCCAATCACATTCGACCGAGTCGATGGTGGTGGGTTCGATTCCCACACGGAACTATTATCTGTGGGTCACGCAAGTATTTGCGTGACCACAGATAATAGTTCGGGATCTGGGTGTTTGTTTCTCAAGGAGGGTGGACGTCAAGCAGGCGGCCGGTCGTAAAAAATCATGCTAAAACCGCTTACAACATGAATCACATGTTGTGCCGACCCCACCTAGGTGAGATAAATATTCAATCGTTCATATTATCAACCAACTAAATATTCATTTATTCAGAGGCTCGTCTCGGCGCCTCCATTATGGCCGCTGGCCCCCTGAGGGTGTTAAAGCCACGGAAGAGGGCTGTCACACCCAGACCCCCCACTCCCGAAGTGGAGGGTGTAGACGACTCTGAGGAGGACAATTACCAGTCGGCGCTCCTCCTACAAAAGACCATAAGGGGACGAGCTGTTCAGAACTTGGTGAGTGGAACAAAAACTTGTTACCTATTAATTATTAAATGCTGAGCGTGTATCTACTATCTTGGATTTTTTTTGGTATCGGTGGGGTATATCTTCACCTTATGGGTTATGTGGGATTTTTATCCACTAAAACCCCCTCGGTGGCTACGTTCTGTACGTTTGGAGGGGAACTCTTACGGAACGTAACGGTGTCAATCCAGGTCTCAATACTGCGCGTGAGCAAGCCTCGGAGAAGGATAAACCTTACCCGATTCCCGCACCATCTTGCAACAGCTCTAGTCCACTTCCAACTGCTACCAGTCCGTGTCCCATTTCTCCTTTTACGACAGGCAGGGGATACCTTAGCCCTATTCTATGAGCCCGAGACATGGTACCTTACTGGCCTAGTCAATCCCTTTCCGTATTACCTAGGGCTAGCTGGTAGAGGCTGCAGTGTAGCATCAAGCTCTCCTTTGTACAATTTTTAGTGCAATAAAGAGAATAAAACCAGGCCGGCACAATGTGGCTTACTTAATATAATCTATTAGTTGTTCCAACCTGTTGCATATTATAAAGGAACACTGTATATTCTCCATATACAGAGGGAATAGTCCTCCTCGCGACCACATTTTTTCCGTAGGCATGGGTTTGATTCAGCTAGGCACGGCAAATCATCACTTAAAGATGCAACTGACAACTTCTGGTATTTTTACCTGTGGTAGGGCCACGCAACAGTTCTCTCCGTAAGGTTCTCGGTACGTACCGCGACCTCGCAGAAGACCGGTCTAAAGTGTAACACTTGCACCGCTTTTGCGTTTCGTCTGGTGAGCGAGGTAGCCGGGGCCCTCTTTATCAAAAGGTGGCAACGCATCCGCAACCGTACGCGTGTTGCAAATGTTAACGGGCGGCGGTTATCACCTAGCATCGGGTGGACCGCCAGCTCTTTTGCCACCTTCTCACATAAAAGGCTACTACGCACGCGCCAGATGTTCGAGGGTCGTACCCGCGCCGCCGAGCTCACCGAGGAGCTGAAGACGACGCACGGACTCCAGAAAGAGGACAAGGTCAGGATCGCGAAGGACGAGACCAGGGCGAGGGAGCACATCGCGGCGCGCACGGAGGCAGACCAGAAGGTGAGACGGGAACGGGATAAGGGGAGAGTTCCGGTTGACGCCTCCTATGACTCCGTTGCCGAGGCATCGGCTTCGTCGGGGGTCGTGGGTTCGATTCCCTAGCGGATAGTTGTTTGTGTATTGTAGTGTTTTTTGCAACTGGGCGTAGTCCGCGTGAACTTTCTTTGTGAAACGTCCTTGCAACGTGGGATAATGTGATCCTAGAGTGAGAACAATGTTTTTTTTTAAACAAATATGATTTTTTTGATGTTCTTATAGATTCGTTTTTAGAGATAATGATATGAAACCTTTTGTGTGCGAGTCGGACTCGTACTGGGCCAGTTTTTTTTTTTCGCCCCAAATCCGCTACTGGAGACTGAGCCTTGGTTTCTTTACGCCAGGAGGAGGCGATATCAGCTCTAGTGGACGAGCTCTGCGGTGGTGCCGTGGCGGCCGCCCTGGACTTCCTGGAGAAGGAGTTGCGCCGGCTGAAGATGGAGAGGAGGCAGCACGCGTTCATACTGATCGCTCGTAAGTAGCCGAGCAACTGGAACGCGAGAAAACAACGTTTATCGTGTTATGACAAAGTGGCAAACGAGCCGGCGGTTCACCTGATGTTAATTGATAACCGCCGCCGATGGACATAAGCAACACCCGTAGGGTTGCAGATGCGTCGCCACCTTTCAATAAAGTGGGCCCCGGCCACCTCACTCGCCAGACGAAACGCGAAAGTATTTGTCATACTTCCACTTTACGCCGGTCTTCTGTGAGGTCGTGGTACTTAACCGGACGAGCCTGCCCATTCGTGCAACAGTCAATCAAGAAAGATCAATAGAAAATATCAATAGTTTCTCGAAGCATCATTAATGATACGGTGTCGCACGACAGTGATATTGTTTTACTTCTTTTAGAAAAGAGACAGAGCTATATAATAGAAAGAGAGAATCAATATTCGTTGACGTAAATCATTCATTTCGATCTTCATCATTGGTAAAAGAGTGATTAGCAAATTTTTCTTGGATGAATCTTACAGAAACCCAAGGAAGTTTAACAAGGGATTAACACCTGATAATTTTTACCCGACTGCGCCAGAAGGAGGGTTATGTTTTTCGGGAGTATTTATGTATGTATAATTGTTTGGCACGCTCCGCAGCCTGAACGGCTGGATTGATTTTAGCTTGAGAGATTTTAGCTCGTTAGATTCGTACTTACTGTGAGAGTGACACTGGGTTTATCAATACACAGAAACGCAGTCGGTTTTATTAGGTTTTTTAAAATTATTGACATAATGTTATGTGATACTAGCGACCCGCCCCGGCTCCGCACGGGTGCAAAGTATTATATATATAAACCTTCCTCTTGAATCACTCTATCTAATAAAAAAAAACCGCATCAAGATCCGTTGCGTAGTTTTAAAGATCTAAGCATACCTAGGAACGGACACGGGACGGCGGGTCGACTTTGTTTTATATTTATACTATTTAGTGATGTTTGCTGCTTTGATTGACTTTTCGGAAACTGGGCGCTAGTCTAGTAGGAACTCATAAGTAGGGAACGTACAATACGACTGCGTAAGGAAATAGTTCGATAGTAGGCCATAAATTCTTTGCGTTCCAGTGCGGGAGAAGTCGATGCGTGAAGCGGCCGAGGCCGGTAGACGTCAGAAGGAGGAGCACAGGAGACGGGAACACGACGAGATGTTCAAACAGGTGGGGTAAACCCACATGGGATAAAGGGACTTTAATATTTGTAGAAAAAATTACGAGAACTACCTCACGGTGGTAGGGCCACGCAGCAGCCTGGGCTGTTGCACGAATGGGCAGGCTCGTCCGGGTAAGTACCGCGACCTCACAGAAGGCCGGCGTAAAGTGGAAGTATAATACTTTCGCGTTTCGTCTGGTGGGTGAGGTGGCCGGAGCCCAATTTTCAAAAGGTTGTCAACGCATCTGCAAACCCTCGGGTGTAGCAGATGTCCATGAGCGGTGGTATTCACTTAACATCAGGTGAACCACCTGCTCGCTTGGCAACTTTTCACATAAAAAAAAAGAGAAGTTAGTTTTAATTCGCGACGTTTCGAACGCTTTACAGTTTTCATGGTTACGGGACAGACTTATGCGTTGGAACAATATTATATTGTCTTACCAACTGTTCAAAAACAATACTCCTACAGCTAAAAAAATACCTTAATTTCAAAGTAGAATTTTTTAATATTATCAATATAAAATAATAACCTGATAAAATTAACTGTTTCATTAAAAATGGCCAAGCATATTACAAATATTACAATTCATTTTGTACATCACTTTAGAAATGAACATTTGTAACAATAATATCAATAAAATATTTAAAATATCATAAAAATACATAAACTAAAATAATAAGTATATTATTAAAATGAATATTTTTAGTAACACGCTTATATTCACTATTATAGTAGACTATAGGGGCGGAAGACAAACGGGACCCTATTACTAAAACTCCGCTGTCTGTCTGTCTGTCCGTCTGGCAGACAGTTGAAGTTATCACAGATGATGTATTTGAGTTGCGCTATAACAACAAATAGTAAAAAAAAAACAGAATAAAAAATATTTAAATTGTCCACCCACACAACAGACATGAATTTCTTTTGCCGTTATTATAGATAATGGTACGGAACACATCGTGCGTGTGTCCGACTCGCGCTTGGCCGGACTCTTTTACAAACTTAACGTATCAAGTTGTCCAGGTCCTCGGGGTGACCCAGGAGACGGTGGACGCCTACCTCCGCGAGATAGTCCAGGAGGGCGTGGAGCTGGCGGCGGAAGAGGACGCCGTCAGGATGGTCCAGGCCAGGGCGGACAGGATGGAAGCGGATATGAGGGACCACGGCTCCATGTGGGTTCCCGTCGATGGTGTTCGACGATATAGGCGACGCGTGTCCATACTGAAGGAATAAGTCCATATTTTTATCAACCGACTTCAAAAGGGGGAGGCTCTCAATTCGACTTTTTTCTAATTTTTTTTTTTACTTCAAAAAAGGAGGCAGTCCTCAATTCTACTGTATTTTTTTTATGTTTGTTACCTCAGACCCAGTCTGTCGGACCATGTCCAAAAAATGGACTTGTTAATCAAAAAACAAGACCGACTTCAAATATCTCGCTCTGTATTAATTTCATAACTGATTTTTTAGAAGTCCCCTTCTCATCTCCGGAGCCCATGATCCAATACCAATGAATACATGTATAAGAGACCACATGGGAAGCACCAGCTTTCAAATAAAAAAAGAATCATCAAAATGTGGTCACTCAGTATGTATGCATATGTATGCTTAGATCTTTAAAACTACGCAAGGGTTCATGACGCGATTTTTTTTACTAGATAGAGTGATTCAAGAGGAAGGTTCATATGTACACATTGCACCCGTGCGAAGACAGGGCGGGTCGCCAGTTCAGAAATAGAATTAGACGCGATGGAATCCTTAAAAAGGTTCACTTCACAATCTCCTTCGTTGTTCCGTCAACCGCCGGTGCTATCCGTCACTCCAGGTCCACGGCGGAGCAGAACGAGCTGGTCGCCGAGCTGGTGCAGCAGTTCCTGCTGCCCGAGGCTCATAAGGCCGCTTCTAGGCACAGGATCTCGAACATCCAGGGGGCCAAGGTGGACGCCGCCAGGCGCTCCATATTCGGGCTGATTGATGACTCGTGGGTCGAAGAAGGTAATACTCGTGGGTCCACGACCTCACAGAAGACCAGCGTAAAGTGGAAGTATGACAAATACTTTCGCGTTTCGTCTGGTGAGTGAGGTGGCCGGAGCCCAATTATCAAACGGTTGTCAACGCATCTGTAACCCTCGGGTGTAGCAGATGTCCATGGGCGGCGGTATTCACTTAACATCAGGTGAACCGTCTGCTCGTTTGACAACTTTTCGCATCGAAAAAAAAAAACTAGTGGCCGCTACAAGAGTCGCTTGGTTTGGGACTAGAGAACGTTGTGTTCAAGTGTGTCCTGAAATATTTATTTGTCTAGCGTAGTGTGATACGATGTTGTTTTTCATGTGATAAGGTGGCAAACGCGGTGGCTGGTGGTTCACCTGATGTTAATTGATAACCGCCGCCCGTCGAGATTTGCAACAGCCGTACGGCTCCAGATGCGTTGTTGTAGACGCTCTCTTGAAACGTCAAATTTTACATAAAAATGGATACAACGTTTACGAACGTTGTATCCATTTTTATGTAAAATTTTGCACCACCTTTTTGGTTTTCGCACCACCTGTTTGGTTTGGAAAGCAGTTTCCGTTGAAAAACAGACCGACGGGAAACTCAACAGCTGCTCTTTTTTTTTAAATATGAGTTTACAATATAAAATTTGCACATGTACAATTGTCTTATTTTAGCCTACGTGAGTATCAACAGTATCAGTTCCACAATTGTCTTATTTTAGCCTACGTGAGTATCAACAGTATCAGTTCCACCCATTGCACACGTTTTAAGCTCGATGAGCTCGATGAGATTTTTTTTAATGTGACAAAGTGGCGAACGGGCTGGCGGTTCACCTGATGTTAACTGGTAACCGCCGCCCGTGGAGATTTGCAACAGGCGTAGGTTGCAAACGCGTTGCCAGCTTTTAATAAAGAGGGCTTCAGCTACCTCACTCACCAGACGAAACGCAGATATGTAACACTTCGACTTTACGCCGGTCTTCTGTGAGGTTGTGGTACTCACCCGTACGGACCTGCCCATTCGTGCAACAGCGAACACTATTGCGTGGCCCTACCACATAAAAGTCAAAATACCATCTAGTTCTTTTTTAAACACCCCCTAATTTAGGATAACACTATTCTGTGTAAAGACGTTTTACAAACATAGATGTCACGCGGACAAACATCCAGACGCAAAACAACTATCTGTCAACCCAAAACAAATTCGGATTGAAAAAAAAACTGTCTGGCAGTCACGGGAAGAGTTGTCCCGTGTGGTGATCGAACCCACGAACCCCGACGACGAAGCGGACACCTTGGCAACTACCACGGAGTCATCAATTCTGGTAACATTGCACGAGTTTTCAGGAGTGTGTACCCGTTGCGGTGGGCCCCTGGACGGGGAGTGCCGCTGCCGCTCGTGTCCTATCGAAATGCAACCAGAAGAAACCACTTCCAGGAACGACCCTCGCTGGAAACACACCAGGAGTGAGTACGAAGCCAACTTGCGGGTTCACTTGGTATAAATGTGATGCTACTGTATCTCTCGATAGTTTGTGTTTTGTTTTTTTTATGTGAGAAGGCACTCCACCTGGCGGCTAACCCGATGTTAAGTCACAACCACCGCCATGGACATTTGCGATGTATATTCAAGTCAAATGATTTTTCGAGGGATCCTTGGACCGTGATCTATTCTTATTTAACTTAATAAATAATAGTAGAGGAACTACAATCCCATTAAGTTCTTTAACATGGCAACAATTAATATTCTTATTATTGTCGCCATTCTAATAATAGGCCACTCAATACGACAGTATTCATTTATTTCTGTCCACAGATTATAAAATGGCAACCACAGGACAGGCTTTGCCTAGTGTGGTGCCATGCACAATGTACTTATCTGCAAATCCGTTTGTCAATAAACATATTTTCATTTTCATTTAGTCAAAATGACAGAATCCATAGGAAATATAAAAAAAAGTGATGTCTACTTCTATACTATTTTTTAACTTGTATGACAGCTCACTATTCACCATCCATACAGCTAGATAAAATTAAAATTAAACCATGACCTGAAGAATGTTGTTTGAATAAATTAAATTTTGAAGCCATTATCATTTCGTTTTTGCGCTTTCACAGTCGTTTTTGGTCCTTACTCTCCTTCTCCGTGCTGTTTTTTTTTGTTTTTAGTAGTTTTTTTATCGTTTTTTAAAAAACATTGACCTTACTTTAGGATATCATTATCCTGTGTTATAAGGACGTTTTACAAACACAAATTTCACGCGGACAAACACCCAGATGCGAAGCAACTGTATGTGGGTCACACAAATAGTTGTCCCGTGTGGGGTCGAACACACGACCCCCGACGACGAAGCCAATGCCTTGGCAACTGCGCCACGGAGTCCTCAAAATTCTTTGACCTTCAAAAGTCCTTGATTTGTCCCTCCAGGCCGCCCACAGGTTATCAGGGCAGGCGACGAGCGTTTCCCGCTCGAACACGAACTACGCTACAGGCTAAACGACATCGTGCATGATGGTGAGTACCTTAATTCGACTATTTACTTCTCCAATAGAGTACAGTATAAAATTAGTAGAAGGATAGAAGAAAAGTTTTTCACCCCTGAAAAATTGGAATCTTTTAAAAGAATTACTTCGAAACTGTACGCGCAGGACCGAGATATGTGGAATCATATGTTAAAAACCAAATGTCCTGGCTACGGAATTGAAGAGACGATGGAGATGATAGACGAAAAAGAACTCTACGAGAATTTTCCTAGAAAACCCACGGCGGGGAGATGAATGAGTGTTGAGACGAGTGTATGGAGTAGAATGGAGTTGGTCCAATAGATAGGCGAAAAATAACTTGACGAGAATTTACCTACTGAACCCGATAAAAAAGTAAAAAGTAAAGTAACAGCCTATTGAGTTGAAATAACAGCCTTTGAGTTGAGAGATAAAATAACAGCCTTTGGAGTTCTCCGACCGACAGTTTATCCTCTGGAAAGTGAGTCCCGGAAATTACTGCATAATCAAATACAAATTAATAGCAATCATCATGTAGAAATACAGGCTGAAAAAATTTTATCATAATAAATTGTGTGGTCCTGGTACATTAAACCACAAAATATCATGATTATGCTAATCATCTATATCTTATAAGTAAAGTAAAGTATCAGCCTATTCTGGGCCCAATAGCCTATACTATCCCACTGCTGGGCAAAGGCCTCCTCTGCACAGAGGGTATCAGGGCATAGTCCACCACGCGGCCCCTCTGCGGATTGGCGGACTTCACATATCTTCGAAAAAAATTTTTTTTGTTATTATTTCGAAAATATGCAGGTTTCCTCACGATGTTTTCCTTCACCGCGGAGCACGTGATAAGTCAGCACTTTAAGTTAAAAACTTCATCGGTGCCGGCACCGGGGATCGAACTCGGGTTGCTCGAGTATATTGAATTAAAGGCGAGCGCCCGGACGCTGAGCTATCACGGCTCTGAACCCGTTGCGTGGAGATAAATGAGTGTCGAGAGGAGAGCGAGTAGAGTAGAGATGTTTCGCTTGAAATATTTAGCGACTTCAAAACACTTCCGCTAACAACGCAGCCGTGACGGAGTCAAGACGCCGCGCGATGGACACGCAACGCTTGACCCTGGACTTGAAGCAGGCGATACTCGAGGGCTACGAGGTCCAAATAGAAGCCAAGCAACGCGTCGAGGAGGGTACGTGATAATCTACTCCATACATGCAAAAACGCTTTGTATACTCTGTCACGAATTATAGTGGTATAGTAGTGTGTGGTTCACCTGATGTTCAGTGATAACCGCCAAACTGTGTACGGTCTTTACGAACCGTTACGACCTGGGAACCTTCAAGAAGAGAGCTTACTCTTTCCTAAAAGGCCGGCAACGCATTTGTGAGCCCTCTGGTGTTGCAGGTTTCCATGGGCGGCGGTGATCACTTACCATCAGGCGAGCCTCCTGCTCGTTGTCACTTTTTTCCCATAAAGAAAACATGGAGATTTGCAACGACCCGAATGGCGTAGTGGGTAGTGTACCTGCATTCTGGGTTCGATCCCCACCACTTGAAAAATATTGTGTGATGAATATAGTGTTTTTCCAGTGTCTGGACTAGAGAACGTTGTGTACAAAATGTGTCCTAAAATATTTATTTATTTATTTATTTACATGCAAAAAGCTCTGAAAACTCTGAAACTCACGAGCTATAGTAAGGTTTTTTTATTTGATTTTTTTTAGTGAGAAGGTGGCAGGCGAGCTGTGCGTTTCACGTGGTGCTCAGTGATAACTCCCAACAGTGGATTTTTGCAACACTCGCAGTGTTGCAAATGCGTCGCCACCTTTTAATAAAGTGGGCCCGGTTAACTCACTCGCCAGACGCAGAAGTATAACAACTCCACCTCGGGCCGGTCTTCTGTGAGGTCCGTACATTCAGGAAGTACCGCGACTTCCCCCGAAAGGCCAGCCAGACAAATTACTTATAGCAATACTAGCTTTTACTAGTTAACTTACGTTTGCCGCTATTGATGAAGCCCAGACAAACTGTCGGATCTGATAGACGTTCTCTACGCACGTCTTAAATCATACAACAACTTATAAATCACTACATAGTATAAAACAAAGTTAAGTTATCAATCCTGCAACCGAAATGCAGCTCTACTCGTAAATACATTTATTAGAGCTGGAATACACATTTTCAAAGAACGAAATAGGATTCAACATAATTTTGAAAGTCTAGAATACTCTAGAACTGTCTAGAACGAGCACAGATATGACTGACGTACCATATTTCAGCTCTGGATAGGGCATTCGGCGAGCCACCGGCGGCGTCCAAGCCATATCACTACTTCATGGCGAGACGGATCTCCGACGCGATGGGACGCACGGAGCCCTATCCGGGTAAATCCTGTGAGTAGAGATGAGTATTACGTCTGTGATAACTGGATAGGACGACTCCGTGGCGCAGTTACCGGGTATTGGCTTCGTTCGTGGGTTCGATTCGCACGCGAGACGACTATTTGTCTCGCCCACAGATTTTTTCGGTTCTTTTTTATTTTTATTTATGTGAGAGAGTGGCAAACGAGCTGGCGGTTCCCCTGATGTTAAGTGATAACCGCCGCCCATGGACATTTCCAACTCCCTTAGGGTTGCAAATGCGTTGCCACCTTTAAATAAAGTGGGCCCCGGCTACCTCACTCACCAGACGAAACGCAGAAAAGTAATACTTCTACTTTACGCCGGTCTTCTGTGAGGTCGTGGTACTAACCCGGACGGACCTGCCCATTCGTGCAACAGTGTTGCGTCGCCCTACCACCGTATCTGAGTGTTTGTCAGCGAGAAATTTATGTGTTTAAAACTTCCTAACAACGCTAAAAGACTAACATAGATTTTCTAGTTGGGGTTCCATACCAATAAATAGAATGAATTTGTTAATGCGCCAAGCATTGGTTGATATGATAAATAATTGGTTGATGTAATGTTATATGTATATTGGTCCACATCCTGATTATAGCCGGATGTGGAGCAAATAGTGAATGTGGAGGGAATTTGTCGATGATGAAGCTATAGATAAAATTGGAGAAATTGTCTTTTTGTCGTCACAGGTGGACAAGGGCCTCATGTTAATTAGGATTCCGTAACCAAAGGGTAAAATGGGACCCTTTTATTAAGACTCCACTGTCTGTCTGTCTGTCTCTCTGTCTGTCATCAGACTGTGTCTCATGAACCGTGATAGTGAGAAAGATGAAATTTTCACAGATGATGTATTTATGTTGCACATCATTTATTGCACATCCATTAAGTAACAAAAGGTGTTAGGGTAATTAGTAAAATGGTTCTTTATGGACCCTGTTTATAGGGCATAGTACAACACAAATCATAAATTCGGATTTTCATGTGAGAAGATGGCAAGTGAGCTGACGGTTCACCCGATGCTAAGTGATATCCGCCGCCCATGGACATTGCAACACCCGTAGGGTTGCAGATGCTTTGCCACCTACTAATAAAGTGGGCCCCGGCTGCCACGCTCACCAGACGAAACGCAGAAGTATGAAACGTCCACTTAACGTCACTTAACGTCACACACACACACACACACACACACACACACGCACACGCACACACTCGAGCCGTTCCCTTCTTTGATTTCTCTCTTTTTGTTTTAGTAAATAATGCATTAGTATATTTTTAGTTCAGTTATGCAAATTTTTTTTCTGTTTACCTTTTGAACATGTGTTACCTTCATTATTATATGTATTTATATAGTGGAAAACTGTAATTGGCTTTCAATATGATGTGATAATCTGGAAGATATATTATATGATATGCTGTTGTTTTCCCGAATAAATAAATAAATACTTACCCGGACGGAACTGCCCATTCTTACAACAGCGAGGACTCGCTAGGTCATAACACAGTCAGTAAAATCTCAGCCGGACGGATCTGCCCATTCTTGCAACGGAACGGCGAGGACTGTCGCTAGGTCATACCACAGTCAGGAAAATGGGGGTCATCCCAATCGTTACTTTTACCTGAATGGCTAAGGTCCCGTCGAGCTGCCGTCTGAGATGAGACGTAGGTTGGAGCAGAACAAAGAAGATGACGAGTGCCGTTGCGACGAAGAGGAGACCGTGCTACCGGAGCCCTCCTTGACGGGTGAGTGTTGGTGATTTTCTAGAAGTGAAACTTCGCATTTTACTCGAGCAACCTGAGTTCGAGTCCCGGTGACGGCACCAATGAAATTGTTATTTTAATCGCTGACTTGTCACGGGCTCGGCGGTGAGGGAAAACATCGTGAGTAAACCTGCGTATTTTCGAAATAATAACGAAACAAAAATATTTCGAATATATGTGAAGTCCGCCAATCCGCGGTGGGGCTGCGTGGTAGACTATGCCCTTTGCACAGAGAAGGCCTTTGCCCAGCTGTGGGACATGTACAGGCTGTTACTTTAAACTTTGTAGGCGTTTCGATAGTTGGACGAGGATTTATGTATTCTTTCTTGAAAGTTATTCACCATGGGTTGGACTTAATGTCTATTGACATTCTCCACCATTAAGTCCGGGTCGAAGAGTTGTCATTGAAATCTTTGAAGAATGACATAACGCAGAGAGAAGATCCTACCTACATCTACATTTTACATGTACAATAAAGATTTACAATCTTTATTGATCTAATATTTACAAGATTGAATCTATCTAAAATTACATATTATCTAATAAACCTGCCACCACGCGGAATGGTGCCAAGAACGCTGCGCAAGAGCGAGAAAAGAACCAGCTCTCTTGTCACCAGTCGCGGCGTTAAGCCAAGGACATAAACTTTTAAAAAAATTTCATGTGCGGCGGCCCCACGGACCTAAAGTTTCAACAACAAATGACACAAATACATAATCTAAACATAAAGACTCATATTTGCGCCATTTACTTACTTCAGCTGCCTCCGATGCCGCCCTGGCCCTCAACGAAGTACCCCTTAGATGAGAGGCAGCCAAAGTGTCTACGCAAGTGGCGTCCCAAACCAGGGCTTTGCCTCTCTCCCAATAATGTCAATATAATCTTATCCTTTAAACGGGCAATTCTTGTATATATATATATATAGGGTGTTACAGAAAGATGTAACATTTAAAGGCGTGTATATATATCAGACTTTGAATCAAATGGCATAATTTTAAAATACGAATCTAAGCATTTTTTGACGATAAAAATTAAAAAAATAATTAACTGTAACAACCCTGATTGTAGAAGTCACTGACCGCGCATCGGTGTTATCACTCCAAACTCACACACGCATACATCTGATCGCCCGACTTATTCCCCTCTCCCTCCACTCCCCGTTACGTCATTACCCCACCTCGGTAACCTTGACCCCACCCGTCGCCAAACTGCCACGACGACCGCATCGCGCTGCAGTTCGCGGCGATGCTTAATAATAAAATCTGATTAACTTTTCTTTTGATTCCTGAATAAGTATTCACTATCGGGAAATAAAAGAAAGACACTGTTTTTACTACTTTTATTATTCTAAGTACATGTCCGCGTCGGACATAAAAACAATTTTTACATGGCATTATTATTAGTATCCTATAGTCGGTCAAACATGTCCACGATTTTAACAATTACTTACAACTAATTACTATTGAAATTTTGGAATAAACATTAAAGGCTTTACAATGACATTTTGAAAGGTAACAAATCATACAACGCCGATGAGTTTATTCAACACGACATCTATGATACAATCGGATAACAATAACAAGAATATTTTTTTTATTAAGATCAGTGTAAGGTATAAAATGATGTTTATTAAATACCTAGACTTTCTAATGAGATCAGCGTTTACTGAGTCAACCGCACACCCGTGCTTATCGGTTTCAGTTAGATAGCGGGCCACTATTATTTCACTGTAATAGCATGTCAGAACATAGACATTGTCACAACTTAAAACACACCGAAGTCCGAATAAAAATTCCCATAAAACCGGAGCGCTTCTTCATTTGCAAAGAAACGACGCGTACACGTGACGGTTCACCTGATGGTAAGTGAATACCGCCGCCCATGGACATCTGCTACACCGGAGGGTTCCAGATGCGTTGACAACCCTTTGACAATTGGGCTCCGGCCACCTCAATCACCAGACGAAACGCGAAAGTATTTATCATACTTCCACTTTATGATGTCTAGAGTTCTAGAAGTTTCCGTGTCAACGCTTACCGTTTCCAGACGAGCGAGGGTCGCGTCTGCTGCCCTCTCAGCTGAGGGCATTGGAGGAGGCGAAACGGTGCAAGTGTGACCTGGAGCCATCGTCCGAGGGCGAAGGTAACTGCTACCTCATTTATATGAACGTTTATTGAGCGTTATTGATATTATCAGAGATAAACAACTTGAAGTTACAAGAGAATTTACATTACTAGGAATAGACATAGACACACACATCAATTGGAAAAAACATACACAAAAAATAAGTACCTAGTAAAATATGGCGTTTCACATATGCACTCAATGAAATTAAAAAATCTACTGACTTGAAAACTGCCCTTGCAGTATACTATGCCTATTCTTTTGCATGGCTTAACTACGGATTGAGTCTCTGGGGGAATAGCACAGGTGCTCCTGCAATTTTTACACACAAAAAAAGCTTATAAGAATCCTAGTTAATATAAAGCAAACAGATAGCTGTAAACCCCACTTTAAAAAGCTAAATATACTCACCTTACCAAGTTTATATATATACTAGCGGCCCGCCCCGGCTTCGTACGGGTATTTAAGAAAATTTTTAAAACTAAAAATTATCATACACATAAAATATTCCGAATATTTCGTCTTTGGTGAATAATTTTATGAATTTCTTCATCTTTTAATGAAATACCCTTGAATTACGTCATGAAGATCGAAAGACCGCTGACTAGATAATGGTTCCGCTTCAATTACGGGACATTCGGGGTTACACGTAAAAGTGACAAATAAGTCTGGTCTCCCATAGCTTCGGACATAAATCATCGCATCTTCGGTTTTTTTGTTGACCGATATTTGATAAGCCAATATCTTAAAGATGGCAACTCATTTGCAACCCTACAGGTGTTACAAATGTCCATGGGGGGCGGTTATTACTTAACATCAGGTGAACCGCCAGCTCGTCTGCCACTCTATCACATTAAAAAAAAATCATGTTTTATTATCTTCATTCAATACAGAAGTATTACACTCATATATTGTCAAAAACACTACTACTGTCAACATTGTCTATAAAAACGGCCAAAAAATTATGTCTCTTTTATGGGAGCCTCACTTATTTATATTTTTTTTGTTTTTTTGGTATTTTTTGTTATAGTGTGTAACATCCTCCCCGACTCCACCAGTGGGAGATCGGTGTAGGGGTTCGCTCCGGCTGACTCAATCGGACCGATCGAGACCACAGGGTGAGGCTCGGTGACCCAGTCACGGGGACGGACAGAATTTATTTTAAATAGGCGCCAGCCCGCCCCGTGCGAGACAGAATAATGCTTATTCTAAGGGATTTACTTAGTGGAAATAAAAGATACATTCCTTAACAGTTTTAGAGTTTATTGATACAAGGTTTGAATATAAAACTAAACTATATCAAGTTAAAAATATAGAAGGAGTGAGATCTCACCAATCAGGCATTATATTATATCAAGATTAAGATTTGGGAGTACATTAGATTAATCACCGTTACATAGCAGTATATAAACACAATCATCAGTTTAATGGCTAGATATAGATTAGAGCAAAAACATACCAGAAGGAACCAGGCTTGCCTTCCTGGTTTCCAAATAAGTGTGAAGACTTCAGCTTAGCAATGCTCACATGCCACCGAGGGGCATTCAGCTGTCCGCGGCTTCAAGTTGCACGTGGACAGCAGGACCTCAGATTCTTAATATATATGCAGTTGCATATAAGGCGAACACGCGGTTCGATATCAAGCCATCAGAGAGAAGCAGATCAGCGAGATACAGTAGAATAGAAATAGAAAGAGAAACCAATACAAAAAAAAAACCCTGTAACAAAATACCAATTGTTAACAAACGAATGATGGACCGAAAACAGTCAGATCCCAAAAATATATGCACAAAGGAAACTTACCAACGATGTGGGTTTTTTTATATAAAATATAAAGGCCAAGAAGCCATATACAAGTAGGATGTAAAAGGATGTGCCCTAGGATGCCACATACTCCTTTCCTACATTCTCGAACTATGCAGAGGCGCTGCCGCCAGGCGGCGGCCGCCTCAGAGCTCCAATAAGAAAAGAATGAAAAGATCAAGGCGAAGCTGACTGCCGTTCTCGCAGGAACGACAGATGATACAAACAACAGACTATGCTAAACAAGACAATGTTTCTAATCGAAAATTATGTAAAAACAAATTTGCTTGATATCAGTTCAACATAATTAAAATGATAGTATTTTATATTTATATTTTATTGTCTTATATATTATATATAAGACAATAAAATCACTAGTACCGAAATAATCTAAGGAAATAAACAAAGACAAAACAACAAGGTGACCTAACGCCATCTATGATAAATGAAATATAGATTTTCTAAGGATCCCATTCAACTAAATTATATTTTTCACGATAGATATCGCTATACGATCCACTATGGATTGCCAATATAAGGCACTCGAATCTTAAGGGTATGAGGCGTCGAAAAAAAAATGTTACAAGTGGCAACAGAAATTCATCGTTTGTGAAAATTTCAACTGTCTATCATGATTCATGAGATACACCCCGGTGACATATGGATAGACAGACGGACATCTTAGTAATAGGGTGCCGTTTTACCCTTTGCGTACGGAATCCTGATAAGTCCCAGTAATAATGCAATGGCTTAAAACAGGAAGCTTTAACCATCAACCTAAATGCATACAATTGCATGCATGTCATAGTTTTTTTACGCACAGTACTTTGCTGAGGAATAGTCAAATATTAACCGTCTTCTCCTATTACGACTATTAAGGGATATTTTTATGGATCATACAATCGGTGTAACTCAGAGACCCTTTTAAGTTGGCCGTGTCTACCGTGCAACACTATATCTCTGGAGCCTTTTTAGGATGCCGTACCCAAAGGGTAAAACGGGACCCTATTACTAAGACTCCGCTGTCTGTTTGTCCTGTTGTCAACAGGCTGTATCTCATCAACCATGATAGTTACACAGTTGAAATTTGATCTGGGTATTTTTTTCCTAAGGAGGGTTGACGTCAAGCAGGCGGCTGGTTGTAAAAATATAGCCAAAACCGCTTACAACATGATTCATGTTGTGCCGACCCCACCTAGATGGGATAGGGGCAGGAGGATAATGATAACTTGTATACTTGTCCCTCTATTTTAAAAGTTCGCGTCAAACGAAGTCATTTGAAAGAGGCTATTGTACTTTCGGATGTTGGTTAAAAATGTCCTGATGGTGAATGATTATTTGCAAAAAGATTTTTTATTGGTTGTGGCAGCTCCTCAATATTGGGAAGACTACCTTTTCTAGAAGCACAGCACATACCATTTGGTTCATCGACCCATTTTTGGCAAAACACTTAGAGCAGATCTTATTCGTGGCTACGATTTGGACGGAAGACTGTTGAGCAAAATGCATGAAAGCTGATCTGTTACTGTGAGCTAAAACTCTATCACGAACTCTAGTCGTTGACGTTTGTTATCTTTCTCTCTAATCTCGTATACGTTGGGAACTCTCAGACCTCGATTCCCTAGTGTGAATTTGTATATTTATATTATTATACTCTTCAAACCACTGCAAACACTCTATTTGACTCTCTGACTTGTAAGGCGATATTCAGTTTCCGGTAAAGATTCCTCATTATGACGTATTTTTAATGTCCTCGCCTAGGAACTATTTCTAGAAAGATGCGATCTTGATCTTTTGGGCATTTTAAAATGATAAAAAAATTAAACTTCCTCAGTATTTAATAATCTGCTAACTGTTGAACAGGAATTACCACTATAAATGTGATTAAATACTTATAAGAACTACTAAGTCAGTCACTAAGCTGTTTGGATAGTTAAATTACAATGTACTAACATTTGTAAACTTGCAATATCTAAGGAATGGAATGTCCGAATTTAATAATTCAAAAAGTTTTATAAAGATATTGAAACAGTCTTAAATATGAAGTAATTTATTTTTATAAGGATTAATACCGAGATACAAATAAACAGCCTTTGTTAGGGGCGGCATTTCAATCAAAATTTTAAAATAAAAGATCACTTATTGTGGCTTAACTATAATAGTTAGACATATGCTGTCGCGACACTTTTTGTAAATAATGATGTGATCTGCAAAGTCGTAGTAAGTTACTATATATTATATATTCTATCATCAATAGTTTTCGCAGCGCACGCGATGTAAAGAATATTGTTACGTGTTAGGGGTTCGAAGGATTTGGAGAGAAAGACCTGCTGACTCTTTTGAAGACTTTATTTACTAGCGCTAGGTCCAACACAAAGCACTAGGTCCAAACACTAAGCACTGACGATGTCCGAAGCCAAGTCGTAGGTATCACTGGTATCGCTCTTGATCACTAGTTTTCACTCCGAAGTCGCCTCGAAGGTAGCTCAAACCGAACTGTCTTCGCTCGCCTCCCCGCGGCTTTTTATATGGGCCGAGACCGGTTCCAGACTAATCCCGAAAGGTCCTTCCTGGAACGTACCCGACACGCCCGAACATGTTCGTGATTCCGGAAAGTTCGCAAATGGTTCATCGACCCATTTTTCGAGACTATAGTTCCACAGCAGTTCCTCTAACGCCATCTAGTATTGAATAGGGGGTTTTATGTCGTCTTTGTTATTTAGTGATTTTAATAGTTGACGCTAGATGGCGTTAGTTCCTTTGTGTGTTCATAACAATATTTTAGGTAATTTTTGTACACCTTGAGTAACATTATTGGAGTTTTATTAAGGATCCCTAATTTTTTTTAAATGTTATGTAGCCTATGTTAAGCAGGGATAATGTAGCTTCTCAACAGTGAAAGAATTTTTCAAATCGGTTAAGTAGTTTCGGAGCCTATTCGATACATACAAACAATCAAATCTTTCCTCTTTATATAATAGATAGTTTCGGAGCGTATTCGATACATACAAACAATCAAATCTTTCCTCTTTATATAATAGAAGATGAAATATGTAAATTTGTTCGAAAAAATCCTTGGCTTTATCAAAAGCGCAGTGAAATTCTTGTACAATACAACTTACGACATAAAGACAGACTAATGCAACCCACTTCTACACTACAATTATACTCAACGAGTCCCTATGTAATGACCATCAAAATATATAACAAACTACCGTAAATATTAAAAGACGAAAAAAACGATAAACTTTCCTAAAAAAATTAAAAGACTTGTAAGTAACAAGTCTTTTAATACCAAGTCATATTATGACATAAAAGAATATTTTGGAGATATCTTGGATATTATAGATATAAATAACACATAATGATCTTACATCATAAATATATTAAACAAATTACTCATAATTAATATATAAATTAAAACTAATAAATATTACTTATAAAAATAAATAGCCACTCAAAATACCAACTACTTATACAAGTACCTCATTAAATTACCTAAGTGATACATCTTGCTCTCTCCGAATTTATGATTTGTTTTGTGCTATGCCCTATAAACAGGGTCCATAAAGAACTATTTTACTAATTACCCTAACACCTTTTGTTACTTAATGGATGTGCAATAAATAAATATTAGAGACGTTTTAGGGTTCCGTACCCAAAGGGTGAAACGGGACCCTATTACTAAGAGTCCGCTGTCTGTCTGTCTTTCAACAGGCTATATCTCATGACACATAATAGTTTGACAGTTGTTTTCACAGGTGATATATTTCTGTTGCCGGCTACAACAACAAATACTAAGAAACAAAATAAAAAATATATTTAAGTGGAGCCTCCCATACAACAGACATAACATTTTTGCCGTTTTTATAGATTTATGGTTCGGAACACTTCGAGCGCGAGTTCGACTCGCACTTGGCCGCTCGCTCATGGACATTTGCAACATCCGTAGGATTGCATTGCTGCCATATTTTTGATATAATGTCAAAAATAAAATTTAGAAGATATGCGAAGTTCGCCAATATCGCAGCGGGTTGTGGTAGACTATGCCCTGATACCCTCTGTACTGTAGAAGCCTTTTCCCAGCAGTGGGATATTTATAAGCTGTTACTTTACCTACACTTTTTATTTGGTTCCTTGACTTACCCGACTTGCATTAACGAAATGGTTGACATAAAACACATGGATTTTCTTTCGACTTACATCCGAAGTTGAGCTTAAATGCTAATGGGTACGTTCATGACGTAAGATGTTATTATAAGTATATATAACTACAGTTTTTAAAAATTCAAGAGCTTCGTCAAAATGTTGGTATGGGCACGATCTCCTCCAATACTAAATATATTTCTTAAAAGGGTAACTTAATTCATTAATTTTATGTAACACAAAATGATCGTAATAAGACCAAATAAAGAAGTATCTTCAATTTGTAAATAGCATATTATTTTTATAATACTTATAATTGTGTAATGCATATGTGTAATGTCGTTATTTATTTTTAAGTAAAACGTTAATTCTAGTGGCACTTTTATTTGTTATTATTTAATTATAAAGGATGTATGTTTCAAAAAGAGAGAGATAGATGTTAAAAATTGACATTTAAAATATTCGTTCAAATTTATTTTCCGTTACTACATCATCCTCTCTTACACAAAACAAACCAAAAACTACCACCATACTCTTCAACCCTTTTCAAAACACAAATATTGACCGCCATTAACTATTTCTATTCCTATTAATTTCTTCATAGCTTTCGTAATAATATAATTTTTGCGATTTTATTTCAGAAGCTGCTTCTGATGAGATCACAGATTATGATGTCGAACAATCCACAGAAGGCGATGAAGGGAACTGATTAACTGGCAATAGTTGCTCTGTGGACAAGAAATTAAATGCTTTCTCCTTTTGGTATTTTCATTGCTTGACTATTGAAGGTTTAATGACAATAAAACAATAAAAAATATTTGTGTTCGGTAATTAATTTGAATTCAGTAACATTGAAAACTTTTTCAATTCGAAATTGCCAGCTGTAAAAATTAAACTTCCGTTTCTGCTTAAATTATTGAAATGATTTGTACGTATGACGCTATAGCAAAGTTTCGAGATAACAAAATAAACTTATAATTGCTTTCATTATTTCAACAGAACTATTTTTTTTATTTTAACAAAGTAGGTAACTACAGACTCGTGGTCCGTACTCTTTTTTGATTAACATGGTTTTTTTTTTTATTTTTTTTTGTAAATTTTCTGTTTGGGCTCTCACCGCCGCATACATCAACCGGGCTGGTAGCGGTGCAGCAGTGAGTTCTTATTTTTTTGTTTTTATTTTTTATTATTATGGGGGATATTCATTTGTTTTCTCGTCTGGTTGGGTTTATAAATAAAAATAAAAATAAAGATATAGATATTATTATACTTATTCGCTCATATACAAAAATAAGTGAGACATTACAAGTACACTTCAAATCATGCTGGCATGCACTCATTAAATTACTAATACAGTTAATCAGATCGGCTTAATAAATTATAAATTATTACCAAGCACGATTTATTATATAATATTATACCAGGTATGGTTTAATTTTGATTAGGTATAATTGCTATTACTCTTACATATGACGCAGTGTTGCCAGTGTATCACTTGTGTGAATGCTCAAGGTGGTCTTAACTCCAACTTAACAACTTAACAAGCAACAGTTGTTACTTCTGTGCGTTACACTCGTGTTTAAGCCGACCTCAGATCTCCTATCTATAACATGTATAGATATAAAACTATAGCGGAGCCTTCTAGAGGCGCTTAACCCCGTGGCCTTTTGAATTGAAATCACATTTTATAATTCCATCCTGATCTTATTTTAACAAATTGTTAGAAAAAATTTAAAATGTCTTTATTCAAATAGACGCCTGCGCGTTCTTATCTAACGTCGAATCTATACAGATAAATAAAATTCGAGTGTGCGTTTGTAATATTAAAATAACCGCATTTACTAAACGCATATTGATGTATACACGGTAAATATACCAAAATAACATTTTGTACAATTTCTGTCTGTCTGTTTGTTCCGGCTAATCTCTAAAACGAATGGATCGATTTGGACGGGACTTTCACAGGCAGATAGCTGATGTAATAAGGTAACTTAGGCTACTTTTATTTTAGATTTTTTTTTTATTTTAAATTCCACGCGGAGTCGCGGGCACAGCTAGTTTTACATAATAATTGATACATAAGTTCGTGTGAAGTTACCACCGATTCGGATGTTGAGAACAGACCGGCAAGAAACTCAACATTACCTATTTTTAAAAAGATCAGTTTACAATATAACATTTGTATAATATTTTTATTTTAGCCTACGTGAGCATCAAAAGTATTAACTCCACACATTGGCGTCGTCGAGATATTCCGCAATGGTATGATTTAGTTTGCTTTTAATTTTTTATTAAAATTTATCAATAATATAATATTGACTGTGGGATTTTATTATACATTCGCACAATGTGTCCCATGAACCAAATAAGTAAATAGGTCGAAGTAAAGAACAAGGATGGAATTGGAGACAAAGACCAATTATAAAACTAGCGATAAGCCTCTAAATTGAGATTGCCGTGGCACTCCAAGTTGTTACTTTTGTGGGCTAAAATTTTATATAATTTGTTATATATTTTTATATAATACCCACCTATATCTAGATAGAGTAGAGAGCTTTCTACACCATAACTATAACCGTGTACAACTATCTTAAGTTACATGTAAACATTAACGTAATATTTATTGTTTATTAGATTCTAATACTGTATTGACCATTCCCGCATCTACAAAATTATGTTGTTCTTCCAAATGTATGTACCAAACCCATTAGCATGTCTTTTGTCAATCTAATGATCTGTTTACCATTTCGATGCTATTTCATTTGTTGACATTACCCGTGTACTGTATAATAATTAAGCAATTAGCCAGTAAGTCATTCAGTTAACAATATTGTTTACAAATCGCACGTTATTTTTCGTATATATACCACTTTGTAATAGATCATAGAATAGTCAACATTTCAATCGCGTAGAATTACTAACTCAAACTCGAGTAGTTACTATATCGCTTGGTCAGTTACAATTTCTATTTCGAGTGTTACTGTATTATAAAAACATTACTACTAACATAACTACTGTATATTAAAAACATCCTGTCACAGACTACAAACCAAACAGTTGGTAGGATTTTGTGCGTAGTGCATAAAATACAAAGTGAACGTTTAATCTTAGAAGAACAAGATGGCCGGAGTGAAGAAACGCGTGTTGTAGCTGAAGCTGGAGGAACTGTGTGGCTCCTCGTCGCAAAGATGTACTAAAGCAGTTATTTAAGAGTGGAAAGCAATGATTTTCTTCATGATTGTGTCGACGATGAGGTCAGAGATACTTTCTAAAGAGCGTGTATACAAACCGTAGAAAGATGGATCATGAAAGTTCCTGTTATAAGATTTGTAGAGAAATGGATGTAACAAAATGCAGGTCGCTGGTTTTTGAAAAATGTATGACTTGAGTTTTGAATGATACACTTAAGCAGTTGGAGTGTAATGACGAGGCAGGAATTTAGTGCTCCTAGCTCCGTGATCTATTGCGGAGGAGTTGTTCAGTGTTGCCGTAACATGCCGCCCGGGTTGAAGTATTTTACTAAAGATGATGCTTTGGAGACCAAGAGTGGACATATGTTGTTGTCGGACCTCTGGGTGACTCCTTTCTTGGTTAAGATTGCTGCTACACGGTTGATGTTGTCTCCTCCGGGGTGAACTTTTAAGACTCTGAGAAGCCAAATCAGTGGTGGTTGGTTCTTGTCTTTGACCAAGACTAATTCCTGTTGCAGAACACCTGATGAAGAATTCCATTTGAGTTTTTGTTGAAGAATAGATATGTATTCCAAAGAAAAACGCTGCAAAAAGTGTTGCTCCAATTTTCGTGTCAATGACCTTAGGATGAGGTGATAGTAATGAGAAGTAAATTTGGTATAAAAAGTTTTTGTTTTCTTTGATGCAGGCTTGAGAGAAGTGTTTTTTCTTTTGGTTTTATGTGCTGATAAATTGTAAGGCTATAATCTAATTATTCCGAATCTTAGAATTTTATGATGGGATAGTTGGTTGTCACATTGAAGAACGCATGGCGGTGAATTGTCAGAATGTGGTCAGAATGTCGAGCCATCTGTCATCTAGCGACTGGAACTTATAGATTTGTGCGGCAAATGTAGAAGCTGTGCGAATCTCTTTGTTGAATCCGTTGCGCAGTTTAATTTTTATTGCTAACAAATCGATACATTGGTCTTAGTGCTTCGTGTCCGTTGCGTCTGAAGTACCTTTGAGACATTTCAATAGCGAGGCAAGACCATCTAATAGGTCCCTTTTCTGTCTAGATTTTTTACTAGATTGACACACGTTTAATTCGGATAAACTGTTATCAATTTTATTTAAATTTACTTTTAAATGGGATTTTGTCATGAATACATTTGGAAGTGATGCGTGTTTTAAAGCAAGTTGTTGACATTCAGTAGAAAGACGTAGGAGAGATTCTTGAGCGAAGAATAGAGGTCACGATACATTATAAGTTTCCATGATTCATCAGATATTGGAATTGTCCTTTCTTCTTTATAGAAAAGACTGGAGCGAGGTGGTGAATTTGGTACCTTGATCCATTAATTTAATTGACTCGTCGAACCTAATTTTATGAATCGTTGTTGATGAAATTATTTGTATTTGTTTCTGCATTAATGATCTAAGATATAATTCTCATATTCCTTACAAATCGATACATTCGTCGTATTGCTTCGTATCCGTTGCGTCAGGAGTACCTTTGAGATATTTTCAATATCGAACCAAGACCATCTAACAGTTCCCTTTTCTGTATAGAGTTATTACCAACATTCATGTTTAATTCGGATAGCCTGTTATCGATTTTCTCCAAATTTACATTTAAATTGGATTTTGTTCGAGGACACATTTGGAAATGATGCGTGGTTTGAAGTAAGCTGTTGAAAGCTAGCAAAAAACTTTTTTGTGCAGAACAGAGGTTTGGGATGACGATATATTATAAGTTTCCATGATTCATCAGATATTCAAAATGTTCCTTCTTCTTTATAGAAAAGACTGGCGTGATGTGGTAATTGTTCAGTAAATTGGTTTATATTGGCAACGAGTTTCGTTTTTTGCACTGAAACGAGAAAATTCTATCTTAGGACTTTCTGATTTATTTTAATTTCTTAAATAATTTCTAAAATACTATTTTTAAAATTAAAACTATTACATAACTAATATAAGGGTTATTTAATTATAATTTATTGTGTAGGGTTTCTAAGAAACTAGTGGGATGAGATGCGGTAGAGCACCTGGCCCTGTGTATTACGTAATTCACATAATACATAATTCACGTAATACACAGGTATTACGATATACATCACTCAATCACGTAATTAGCATCACTTTGCTTCCTGATTCGTATTGTTACTAAATTCTTTATTTTGATGTCGTATCTATCCTTAGCTTTATCTATTATAGATTGGATGTCTGGATCTACTGTAATTTGTAGTTATTTGGGGCGAAGAAGTTGTACTAAAGTTATGTTTAATGCACATTGTATGTTCGAAATTTATTTGCTTGCACGATTTGATTTCGATTCGATTTTTTATTACGTAACTAGTTATGGTTAAAACCGCCACGTGTGACTTCAAAAGGTCCATCCCATTGTTTGGATTCGAATCTCGTATCACTTTGCTTTCTACTTTGCATCTTACTTGGAGTTTGCATGTCGTTGCATACAAACGTTTGAAAGCTAGTAGAAAGACGTAGGAGAGATTCTTGTGAGAAGAATAGAGCTCACGATAAGTTTCCGTGCTTCATCACATTGAAATTGTCATTTCTTCTTTATAGAAAAGACTGGCGTGAAGCGGGAAATTCGGTACCTCGATCCGTTGTCTTCATTGACGATTTGGCCATCAACCCTAATTTTGTTGATGAGATTATTTGTATTTGTTTCTGCATTATTGATGTAAGACCTAAGTAATTATCATATTCCTAACAAATCGATACATTCGTCGTAGTGCTTCGTGTTCGTTGCGTCTGGAATACCTTTGAGATATTTCAATAGCGAGACACGACCATCTAATAGTTCCCTTTTCTGTCTAGATTTTTCACTAGATTGACACATGTTTAATTCGGATAAACTGTTATCAATTTTATTTAAATTTACTTTTAAACGGGATTTTGTCGAGAATACATTTGGAAGGGATGCGTGTTTTAAAGTAAGTTGTTGAAAGTCAGTTGAAAGACTTAGGAGTGGTACTTGTACGAAGTATAGAGGTCATGATATTATATTATTTAAGTTTTCATGATTCATCAGATATTGAAATTGTCCTTTCTTCTTTATAGAAAAGACTGGCGTGACGTGGTGAATTCGGTACCTTGATCCATCGTCTTCATTGATGATTTGTTCGTCGAACCTAATTTTATGAATCGTCTCATTGGATTTTGTTCGAGGACACATTTGGAAATGATGCGTGGTTTGAAGTAAGCTGTTGAAAGCTAGCAAAAAACTTTTTTTGTGCAGAACAGAGGTTTGCGATGACGATATATTATAAGTTTCCATGATTCATCAGATATTCAAAATGTTCCTTCTTCTTTATAGAAAAGACTGGCGTGATGTGGTAATTGTTCAGTAAATTGGTTTATATTGGCAACGAGTTTCGTTTTTTGCACTGAAACGAGAAAATTCTATCTTAGGACTTTCTGATTTATTTTAATTTCTAAAATACTATTTTTAAAATTAAAACTATTAAATAACTAATATAAGGGTTATTTAATTATAATTTATTGTGTAGGGTTTCTAAGTAACTAGTGGGATGAGATGCGGTAGAGCACCTGGCCCTGTGTATTACGTAATTCACATAATACATAATTCACGTAATACACAGGTATTACGACATACATCACTCAATCACGTAATTAGCATCACTTTGCTTCCTGCTTCGTATTGTTACTAAATTCTTTATTTTGATGTCGTATCTATCCTTAGCTTTACCTATTATAGATTGGATGTCTGGATCTACTGTAATTTGTAGTTATTTGGGGCGAAGAAGTTGTACTAAAGTTATGTTTAATGCACATTGTATGGTCGAAGTTTATTTGCTTGCACGATTTGATTTCGATTCGATTTTTTATTACGTAACTAGTTATGGTTAAAACCGCCACGTGTGACTTCAAAAGGTCCGTCCCATTGTTTGGATTCGAATCTCGTATCACTTTGCTTTCTACTTTGCATCTTACTTGGAGTTTGCATGTCGTTGCATACAAACGTTGAAAGCTAGTAGAAAGACGTAGGAGAGATTCTTGTGTGAAGAATAGAGCTCACGATAAGTTTCCGTGCTTCATCACATTGAAATTGTCATTTCTTCTTTATAGAAAAGACTGGCGTGAAGCGGGAAATTCGGTACCTCGATCCGTTGTCTTCATTGACGATTTGGCCATCAACCCTAATTTTGTTGATGAGATTATTTGTATTTGTTTCTGCATTATTGATGTAAGATCTAAGTAATTATCATATTCCTAACAAATCCGTTCCGTCTGGAATACATTTGAGATATTTCAATAGCGAGACACGACCATCTAATAGTTCCCTTTTCTGTCTAGATTTTTTACTAGATTGACACATGTTTAATTCGGATAAACTGTTATCAATTTTATTTAAATTTACTTTTAAACGGGATTTTGTCGAGAATACATTTGGAAGGGATGCGTGATTTAAAGTAAGTTGTTGAAAGTCAGTTGAAGTGGTACTTGTACGAAGTATAGAGGTCATGATATTATATTTAAGTTTTCACGATTCATCAGATATTGAAATTGTCCTTTCTTCTTTATAGAAAAGACTGGCGTGACGTGGTGAATTCGGTACCTTGATCCATCGTCTTCATTGATGATTTGTTCGTCGAACCTAATTTTATGAATCGTCTCATTAAAATTTTTCGAGACTACATTTGGTAATGATGCGTTCTTTGGAGTAAGTTGTTGAAAGCTAACAGGAAGACTTCTTGTGCGTAGAACAGAGGTTTGAGGTCACGATATATTCCAAGTTTCCATGATTCATCAGATATTCAAATTGTTTATTCTTCTATATAGTAAATTGGTTTATATTGATAACGATTCTCGTTGCTGCACTGAAACAGGAGATAATTCTATGTTAGGACTTTCCGATTTATTTTTATTCCTGAAATAGTTTCTAAGACATGTATAATTTGCATATGACAATTATGAGATGCTTAAAAAAAATTACATGATTATGAAATTTAATATAAGGTTATTTAAATAAAATATATTGTATAGGGTTTCTCAGGAACTAGAGGTGGAACGGTTGCTGTACAGCATCTGACGGTGTAAATATAGTTTTTTGTAAATGATCTACAGAGTTGATTGAATATAAGCGAATAGGTTGTACTAAACCAATGTTTATGCACATGATATGGTCATAGTCTTCGCATACAAGAGATGGTTTATGTATAACGTAATTATGAAAAAAAAAATGGTTAACACCTGTGACTTCAAAAGTCATCCCTTTTTGGTCTAAATTATTTGTATTCGGAACTCGTCAATATTTTGCTTTCTATTTTTTACTGTACTAAAGTTTTCATTTGGCTTTCGTATCTGTCCATAACTTTTTCTTTCATATATTGGATATTTGCCAAAGCATCCTCTAGAGACTTTAAATCTGCAAGGTACATTTTTTATGGAGTAAAATGAACGTGGTTTGTTACCGAATATCGATTCATAAGGTGTATAATTAGTAGAACTGTTTACTGCTGTGTTGTGACATATAATTGCAAAAGGAATTATTTTAACCTAATTTTTAGAAGGCAGCTATGATACTTTCGGATAAAGTCAAGAAGAGTGGCATGAAACCTTTCAAGAGCAGTGTTAGACGTACAATTTGAACCTTAGAATTTGATTACTTATATCAGGACCTTGATTCAAATGGAATCTTTTAGGTACATCGAAATGTGGGCAGAATTTAAGTGGTTCGTTAACTACAGGTTTTCGACGTTTTCGTTGTCAGGAATTGCATATGCTTTCACATTTCGAGTGAAATCATCTTGAAAAGTTAGGAACTTATTATTGTTGCCACTGATATCGAAGTAGGAGACGAGATCCATGGAAACTCTTCTCCCATGAAAGCCTCTGTGGATTGTGAAGTAATGACCATTGGTCCTTGGAAGTTTTTCCTTTGGATTTTGTTTCGCTGACAAGTCACGCATTATTCAACATAATTTTTTGTGATTATTATAGACAATTTCATAGGACTATTCCTCTAATTTCAACCTTCATCGTACAAATCGATTGCCCGCATCTTTTATTCAGAATACTCGTAGCTACGTCAGAGCTTTATCATCGGTGACAATTTCGAACTTTCTTTCGAATAGACAGGGACGGAAGTGTTTCACGACCCCCACGACCATTAAATTTTCGCGTTCAATTATGGAATGGTTAGACTCTGCTATTATTAAAGTGCGAGAAGCCTACACTATTGGTAATTCCTTACCAATTCGTCCCTGAGTTAGTATGGCACCAATAGCATGAATTGAAGCATCTGCTGTAGTCAGAATAAATTCTCTACTGAAATCGGGATACTGTAAAATAGGAGTTGTAGTAATAATAGCTTTACAAGTATCGAAATCTTGTTGTTGAGATTCACCCCATATGAATGGAGCGTCTTTCTTCAGAAGGCTTGTATATAAAGCTTAGTGATTTGGTTGAAGTTAGTAATAAAATGATATATATTTATCTATCTTCTGTGTTTCGATGCATTTAATTATTGGTGTTTATAAAATTGATTTCGAAACTATCTTTGGACTTACATTAGAAGTATATTAATCTTCATCACTGGGATTTACACACTTACACACGTGTTGGCAATACATGGTAGTGTGTGTATTATTTTTTTATTATTAAGTAAAAAGTAAAGTATCAGCCTCTACATGTCCCACTGCTGGGCAAAGGCCTCCACTGCACAGAGGGTATCAGGGCATAGTCCACCACGCGGCCCCACTACGGATTGGCGGACTTCACATATCTTGAAATATTTTTTTTTGTTATTCGAAAATATGCAGGTTTCCCCACGATGTTTTCCTTCACCGCTGAGCACGTGATAATTTTTTTATTGATTTAATATATAATTTATTAAATAAAATATTACTATTCTGAATACCTTCTCTATATAAACTACAAGTGTGGGAAATTTCATACACCTCCCTCCACGCAATTTCCGTAAAAAGGGATAGGTACAAAGTTTCTGCTTCACGTATTAATAAATATATGTGCCCTTTTGCGACACTCGGCAATTACGTGTCCGTGGTTTTTATAGTAATTAAATATTTCAGTGTCCTAGTGCGCCGAATTAGGATTGTTACGCTTTTGATCTGTGTTGAGGATATGTTATAGGACGCTGGTTTTCAAATTTCGTGCGGAATTGAGGTTTGCTTGACACATACAATGAACAAAGGTGTAATCAACCTAAACAGTTACTGGCGCGAATGGTTTATAGCTGTAATTTTGTCTTCATGTAGAAACAAACGTCCTGTCTCGGCAAGATTACTGTAGTCCTTAGTCCTCAGCATAGCACCAATGTATGAGCTTAGTTCTTTAATGTAAATGTACAAGGTTCTACTGTGGTGGCGAGACGGGCCGATAGTGTGTTGTCGTGTATTTGTGCGTTTATTTTTTCTATAATTTTGCTACGGCAAAGCACCACTCTGTGGTATAATATTCTGTTATTGTTTCGCTCGGCTTTTTGAACATTGATTGTAGTTCAAGGTTAAGGTGAGCCAGAGTTTTGGTTTGCGAAAGTTTTTGGATTAAAATTGTTTTTAATTGTGTCCAGTTAGCAAAATTTATTTTGTTTCGTGTCGTAGTCCGGAATGAGTTGGTGGAGAGTACCAACGGTCTTTTCCACTGTCTTATAGTCCGAAGTGACATCAGAGATTTGCAACATTATTAACGTTAATCATAATATAGTGATTTGGAATAAAAATCTAAATACTACACGAGAAATAGAATGGAAAATAGGATAGAACTTGATTATGCAGTCTTACCTTTACGTTACTTACCACAAAATTATAATACAGATCGTCTTTTTCATGGTGCAAGTTCTGCAAAGTTGATCGAAAGCCTTCGACTACCGCGTGCTATATATTTATTTATTTTATTTAAAAACTCTATGCACAACAACGTACAATGGCGGACTTAACACCATTAGGTGTTCTCTACCAGTCAACCGACAAATAAACAGAGAATAAGGAGGTGCGAAAGAGCCAGATGAGATTGTCGCCAAACTGTCTTAACACAAGTGTAATGGCGAATATCTAGTGCAATTACCAATAGATTCACATACTGCTAATGTGTCTACTACCAGAATGATACACTCATTCTGTACACAGATACTATTCGGGGATACACCCCGCAGTGGCCTCCAACCTCCCCTATAGCCACCCCAAGCCTCGCGTTATACTGATTTAGTCTGAAAACTGTTTCTAGTCTGATTTCCCCCCTGTCCGCAGACAGCCAAGGTTCTCTGATACTGGTGCTGAGACTCATAATGTGCCTACCGACCGCAAACGTTCCGAGCGCCTCGGTTACTGAATACACTGACTGGTACATCTGATACACGGGTATGCAATATTACTGAACTGACTCACCGACATAGCTTCCACACCTCACTACTGATCTCTCCGACAACACACCGTCTAATTGTCCTGAAGTGTCGTCCCATCACACTTTTATATCCCTCTTGCTACATATCTACCCTCATTATGACAATTAAGTATCTCGTAAAACGTCTCGTATTCAACTACACTTTTCGTGTATACAAAAATAATAACTGCTTAGCATTCGCGACAGAGATAGTGAAAAACATGAACATAATACCGACCTATATTTCCCTTTACATAAAGTCCTTATATATGGCTGTGTGTGAATAACCATAACCCTTTACTACGTAAACATTAACCCAACGTTTATTGTATAATAGATTCTAATGCTGTATTTACCATTCCCGTATCTACAAATTAATGTTGTTAGTACAAATGTATTTTTACTGTATCAATGTATTTAGTACCTCATATCATCATATCTTTTTTTTTTTCAATCTAATAATGATCTGTTTACCATTTCGATGCTACCTAGTCGGGTCATTGGTTAAAATGAAAACTTTTGAATTTTGAACGCTGCCCACAAAAATCTTTACTGAATTCGAAGTTCAAACGTTATATGAAAATAAAAGTTGATATGGTTTGAATTCATTTATTTTAAAATCAGATATTTTCTCTTTTTTTCTTTTTTTAAGGGGCATGCGTAGTGTGCATGTCAGTCCCATCGCACCCTCATATTATGTTATATACAACTATGAATTAATTCTAATACTTATTTTAAGAATTCAGCCATAAATGAATCCAGTAATTTTGCATTGTCACTATTTGGGTGACATAACAAAGAATGAAAAAGGCCTACCGAGTTGCCTCGAAGTGTGGGCCGGACTGAAAACCAGTGTCGGGATCGGAACGAATTTTAGTTTCTTTTTCTCGACTTTCACTGAATCCCATCCGTTTCACGGTCTTATGCTGCTACACAGACCTTCACCTTTTTTCTTGTTATATTTACATTTATTTTAGATTTTTACAATATTAATTTATGTACTATGTAGTTACTACATTAGTTTCTAAGTTTTGTATGTATCTATTGTGACTAAGACCGTGAATAAACGTTTCTTCTAGTAGTTTTCTTTTTTTTTATTCTGTTCACTGTTTTTACTTATAGATGTAAACTTTCATTAGTCGTTATTGTGTTTATTGTCTTTAGAATAATTTACCAGATGTGTGTTATAATTAGTAGGTATTGTGTTATCGTCCTCGAACTAATGTACCCGCTTTGTGTCAATCTTAGTCTAGTTTGTTATTTATAACATTGAAGTCAGATTTTCGGATTAAGGTGCATTCGGCTAATTCCGTAAATTGGGATATTCTGATAATCACAATTTTTATTATGAAATACGGCAATAATTTTGCTCTGGCAACGTTCATCTAGCCGCCATCTTAGGATGCCATCGTATGCCTTACTGTAAAATTTTAATGTAACCTAAAAACATTTGCCTTTCATTCTTATATTTGCTTCATCAAACGATATAATGAAAATTCAAGTTTAGAAGACAGAAAAATTAGTGATCGCCCGCGCACTGCTACGATTCCAGCGGCGACAAAAGCTATGAAGGCGGGGATCCAACGAAATCCCATGCCTAAGCAGTAACTGTTGATAATTCAGGTTGGGTTAAGCAGAACCCAGTGAAAAGAATGTGCAATGAAGACTTGGGTGTGCTTTATGCAGTGTATCAAAATATAGTCTTCACACACCTTCCTATTTCCTCTTCTTTCTCATTCAATAACAAACACCTGCTATTGCAGAAAGATTCTGCGCCATCTAATAGACCTAAAAGCAACCTAAATCTGGTTGGCGCTGCGTGAATTTGACTGGACTTAAGTCCGTTGGATTATAAAATATGGCAACACTTGAAGAAAAAGTCCTACTAAAAGCCTCATCCTGATTTGGTGTCACTTGAGGCATCCTTGACCAAAGCAGCCGCCATTATTGATATGGAACTCGTTCGTGCTTCTATAGACGACTGGCCGCGCAAGTTAGCATCATAATAAAAATAGCGGGGATCATTTTCAACAACTTTAATTAGGATAACAATAGATTCTGTAAACGTAAATGTTTCAGTAAGTTTCTTTTGATACATATTACTAACAGAGTTAAAATAAACATGTGTTAATTATCATACAGATAAATAAAATTGGAGTGTCTCTTTGTAATATTAAAATAACCGCTTTTTACTAAATGCATACACGGTACATATACCAAAATAATATTTTTTACAATTTTTGTCTGTCTGTCTGTTTGTTCCGGCTAATCCGGGACTTTCACTAGCAGATAGCTGATGCAATAAGGAGTAACTTAGGCTAATTTAATTTTAGATTTTTTTTTATTTTTAATTCCACGCGGATGAAGTCGCGCGCACAGCTAGTTTCACAATAAACATGTGACAGAAATTAAGACCCGATTAGATATTTTCGTTGTGGACATTTCCTGTACTTTGTTATGTAATTAATAAGTCAATAAGTTATTTATTTAAGAATATTGTTAACTCTTCTTATTTTCCTCATAGTAATCACATACTTGTATTTAAGTTTGCCTACGCTTGATTAAATGAAACAATTTTTCACAGATTATGCGCGTTTACTTTAAACATTTCCATAAGCAAGAGATACTTGCCTTTCGTTTCGAACACTTCATGTTTTTGGTCGTGATGGTCTAGCTAGAGTTTAAGTTTAAAATAAAAACGTTAAAATCCGTAAAAATATTTTCACTTACGCACCTTAATTTCCTTTTTAATCTTTCATGAATGAAACTTTTTGGTTAAAATAATACAAACGTCACTATTTTAGATTTTGATAGAATTTTGCGTTACATTAATAGATTGCCACGAGATGTCATACGAAGTAGTTCTAAAATCGGGGTTTGGAAGTCAACATTTTTAATAAAACACAAGTACTTATTTATTGTATTGTTATATTTACAATTTAATTGTTATTATAGAACAGTGTACAAATTTCCAATAAATTGTTCGATAATAATTTTTTATTCGTCTTAATTTTTACATATACTTTTTAGTTAATATGATATGGCATTAACATATTGTTTACATATTATAATTGCATTATATCCATATTTATTGCTACATTGTATTACCAAAAATTATGAAAAAAAATTGAAGAAATATATTTAAATAGGCCAACAGATTTTTATTAAAAAAAACCTTAATAAATTAATTTAGTGATCAGTCCTTGTTTAAAATTTGTGGCAAAAATGGCGGGAAAGTGAAGCGGCGTGGCAAATTGTTGACTGTAAATGACATTTATAACTGAAATGTCAAAGGGAGTAACTTTCTTATTTCATTTTATTTTAAATTTATTTTTTTAAATAAGGTTCAGACGACACTGGTTTAGCGACTAGCAAAGATCTTTGTCGATTTTTATATCTTTTGAGACATCGTTGGGCTGAGACTGAGAATGCGTGAACGTTTCCCCCCACATTTACTAATTAACTATTCCTTTTCACTAAAATTGTTTGCCGGTACACTAGAGGGCAGTGTAGTTTTTATGAATATGTTTAAGTATCGAATGCGAAGTGTTCGACTTAGTAACGTTAAAAATAACATCCAAGCTGTAATTATAATAAGCTTACGCAATAAAGAACACAATTCCTTAGGCTCAACAATTCCTTGTGTTTCGCACTCGTGTGTAAAGGCCTTTTTACTAAATAGCTGATAAAAAAAGTGAGACCAGAAGTCAGCCCTAAATATAGTATGAGCATTGAGTCCTTCTTTAGAAGTTTTAAACTTGCCCTGTCAATATCGATAATAGATATGTCATCAAATTGCTTCTTATTTGTTTAAATTGATTCTGAATACGATATTATACATGGAACTTTTTTTTTTATTATAAAGATCTAAACATCCTAGTCCAGGCAAATACATTATTAGTTAAACTTGTAAAAAGATATGCAGCAATTTTAAGAGATGAAGAACGAAAAAACGACACCTCGAAAAAACATTTTATAATTTTTTTTGACAATTCAAGAGCCTTCTCCAAATGGTAAGAAATTAAGGAGCAGGGGTTTTGAGTAGATTAATAATGCATTAAAATATAAAAACTTAAAATATAAAAAGTAAAAGAAATTTTACGATTACCTTTAAACAGATTTTTACAACATTAGACTTCTACAATACTATTAAGTTATAACTATGTTTCTTATTAGTGATAGTTATAACTATGTTTCTTATTAGTTCTGAAATGATGATGATGGTGAGGTCTCACCATCATCATCATTTCAGCATGTTCTAGTCCACTGCTGAACATAGGCCTCCCCCACAGAGCGCCAAGAGGCACGGTCCTGAGCCACCTGCATCCATCGACTTCCCGCACATTTGCGCAGGTCGTCACTCCACCTAGTGGGGGGTCGTCCCACACAGCGCTGGTCATTTCGATTTGAAGATGTCACTCGAAATCCTTTCTTCCCCATCAATTATCGGTTTTATGAGCTATATGGGCGGTCCATTGCCTCTTAATCCTAATAGATACACTTAATTTGAGTAATTGCACTAACTAATTCAGATAGCATGAAGCACGTATAGATAACGAATTATTTTAGACTGAAAACTTGAATGTTTATTGTGTTGCATTCAATGATATTTTATACTTCAGATATGTTGTTAACGCGCCCGAAGTGACGCCACATAAATGTTTTCTTCGTTTACGTTGGGCAGGGCGGCGAGTAAGACGCGGTATAAAACTTTACAATAATTAAATTGCCGTCGTTTGCCTTTAAAATATGTACCAAGTGCGATTCTAAAGTTATCAATGTTGACAAAGTTTCAATCCAGGATAATATTTTCTTATTAATATCAAGATATTGACAAGAAAATATTATGCAACAACATGAAGATGTTGCAAAATTTCATGAAAAATCATTTTTTTTTTAAAAAATTATTAAAAATATTCTGTCCAAGACTTTTTTAGGCAACCTAGTTTTAATATATTTTCTAACATACTAAATTTATTATAAAATAAATTTTATTCTATTATCAGTTCGGTGAAGGTCGATTTAGATTCGGATCTTAGACCATTATATTTAATTTTATGTTGGTAAGAAAGCAAAGAGAGGCAACAAATAAGTTTCATACGGGGACGAGAAAGACGGATTCAACTCGAGATTTGTTCAGACTTACGCTGAAGTGTCAAACACTTGCCGTCCTCTTTCTTCCTATTGCTTTAATTACGCTATCCTTTTTATAACATTTGAACGGAACGTGTGAATGTGTGCTGTTACTTTGTCTGGAAATAGGAGCAATTTCGAACGGTAATTTTGTTAGCACAGATAACTAATATAGATATTGTATGAAATATCATTGTTTACAATGTCCAATCAGTCGTGATCATACATAATTTTAAATTGTTTTTAGATTTTAACGACTTAAATTCACTAAACAGTTTTTAACTAAGCCAAGTAAAAAAAGATGAAATCTATTTTATTTAATTTTGAACCATTGTTACAACAATGAAATTTGTGAACTCTCAATGTTTACGTGCTCTCTTTCACACGGTAACGAAAATGTTGCCCGCAAACAAAAACTTATTTATTACTTATACAAATTGTAAAAAAGTAAAAATGAAATACTTACTATTAAATTGCTCTTATATAATGCAGATATAGTTGTCGTAAATATTTTTACTTATACCATTAAAGGGTAGACGGTCCTCTATATATTTTTTATTTAATAAAACTTGCAATAGGCTACCTGCCCAGTAGTCAACGCAGCCGTGGTCTGTATACGCACTGGCACATTGACTGTACTGTATCGTAACAGAAAAGCTGTCAGCAATTGCGCGAACACATTCAGATCGGATATGTGATAGGGAATCTGTCGTTCCAGCTATATTTTTTTACGACCAGGCTTAGTCTTATTTATGCGATATAAAACTCGTGGTTATTCATTTGCTTTGAAGTTATTCGAAAACTTCTTGTTATTAAGACGAAAGAGAGAGCATTTAACTTTTTTATTACGCGATCTTTTCGATTCATGCCACAGCTACTCTACTACCTTACTTTTAACTGTGGATTGTAACGCAGCGTACTATTTATTTAGGACACAAATATTCAAAGCCTCTTATCATCGCGAAATGTTGGATAGACAAAAAGCTCGCTGCCTGCCCTGACTATTTAAATTTAGAACGGCTAACTCTGAAAGAAAAGCGAACTGGCAACATAAACCAAATATTAAATTTGTAATGATTGGCTCTTGACAACAACAGAAACAGACAGCTAGCGCTATTCTAACGACAGACTCCCCTGATCAGAAAGGGACAGGTATTGCTGCACCTAAAATACGTTTAACGAGTTGACGATCTCTGTTAGCTCCGGAGCGACTGGGCGAGTGCCGCCAGTGTGAGTGAGCCTAGGAAGAGAAGAAGAGATGCAGCCGAGGATCTGCGTGAGGAATTGCAGGCGTCCGCGTCGTTGCAGCTCTGCAGGCAGCCATGGACGTAGCTGGGAGGAGGGAGAAGATTTAGTTCTGACGCTTTGGTCAATAGACTCTTTTGACAAACACTTATTGTAGCTCCGTTGCACGATACTATGCTTGTGGTGAGAGCCAAGCCACCTATGGCAGGGTCACGCAGTGCTTCTGCTAGACTGGCTCGTTCGGGGAAACACCACGACCTCACAGAATATCGGCTTAAGTGGAAATATTATACTTTTGCGTTTCATCCGGTGAGTGAAGTAGCCGGGGTCCTCTTTTTTAATGTGTAGCGAGGCATCTGAGAACCAACAGATATCCTTGGGTAACCAATTAAAACCAGGTGATCCGCCTGCTCGCTTGGCAACTATTACCACATAACATACAAAATAAGACCCACGCTCCTGGGGCTCCACGGCAGTAGAACTATTTTAAAGTAGCTGCTGCCCGCGACTACGTCTGCATAGGATAGGATGAAAGCGTAACATTCAGACAGAAAGATATACATAAACATAGGCTATATTATTGTAAAGTTTCTTTAAAATCCGTTCAGTAGTATTTGCGTGAAAGAGTAACAAACATACATCCTTACATATAAACTTTCGCGTTTATAACATTAGCAAGGATAAGGATAAGACTTGACCGTATAACTCACCGATCGTTGTAGTAGAACCGCCCGCAGTGGGACATTCGTATGATCTCGGTGTCCGTGGTCGCGGTGCCGGAGTCCAGGCCGCAGCCCCGCACCGTTATGCTCTCCCCCGTGTCGTCTGGAACCAGTCAATAACGAACCCTCCCAGTGCATTGTTCACTCCGCATCCGTCCATCTTGAGATGTGACGGGAGATAAAGTTACTTGCGGGTAATCCCCGCCACTTTACCGCAAAAGTAAAGTATCAGCCTATACATGTCCCACTGCTGGTTAAAGACCTCTGTACAAATGGCGGCCTGCACATATCTCCGAAGTATTTCTTTTTTTGTTATTATTTCGAAAATATGCAGGTTTCCTCACGATGTCTTCCTTCACCGAAGAAGCACGAAGCCCGTGCCGAATTATCACCGAGAACGTGATAATTCGCGGCTTAATATTAACAATTTCATTGGTGCCGGCACCGAGGATCACCGGCACCGCCGTATGCAACTGAATATAGACCTGGCCGCAGAGAGCCACGCACTCACCGAAGACTCCTGCTATCTTTATGCAGGACGTGGCAGGGAACAGGCCGTCCCTCCCCTTCCTGCCGCCCATGCAGGGCGACTCCAGCATCTGCAGCGAGTGGTTGTTGTGGAAGGGGTCGTCGCACGCCGGGAAGCGGCCGTTCATCGACACGCACTTGAAGCAGTCGATGCTGTAAGCTGCACGGAAAAGAAAGCGCCTCTGATTCTCTGCTTTCTCCTGCCCTTATTGCACCTAAGGTGGAGCTGGCGAAGCATCAGTCATGTTAAGTAATAAGCAAAGTAACAGATAATATAGCTTCGGCCGTCTGTTTGTCTTTCTGTCTGTCTGTTCGTCTATCACCAGGCTGTACCTCATGAGCCGTGAGTTAGACAGTTAGACAGTTGAAATTTTCACAGCTTATGTATTTCTGTTGCCGCTATAACAACAAATACTTAAACACTGAATAAAAAAATATTTAAGTGGGGCTCCCATACATCAGACATGATTTTTTTGCTGTTTATAGATTGTATGGTATGGGACCCGTCGAGCGCGAGTCCAACTCGCACTTGTTTATATTGATACAATGCTTGGCAACACCTGACGGGTTGTAGAGGTGGGCGGCGGTAATCGCTTAACATCAGTTGATCTGCCAGCGCGCTTATTCACATTTAGGAAAAAAAAAATAACTCACCTAATGACACGCATAACGCGAAAACTGCAGCCGCGAGGAAGAAACTTCTACGCTGAATCCTCAACGCCATATTGCGGCTCTGAAACATAAAACGCGTTTATGAAATAACCATTTTTTTTACTAATGAAAAACAAAACCGACTTCAAATATTCGGCGCCCAAGATGGGAGGCATCAGCTTTCAAAAAAAAAAAAAATCATCAAAACCGGTACACTCAGTGAAAAGTTCTAAAGGTGACAAACATAAAAAAATATAGTCGAATTGATAAGCTCCTCCGTTTCAAGTCGGTTAAAAAATAGATTACATATGAAAGTATTTTATCTAATGATTATATATGAAAGTATTTATCTCACTAAGAAACCTGTTTAAAGAAATAAAAATATTGACTGTAGCTTCTCAGTAATGTGCATGATGTAAATACTAGGAACAAGCATAAATTAGTTCTACCCTCAACCAGATTGCGTAGAATAAGTAAATCTTTTATGGGACAATGTATCTGCTTTTACAACAAAATCCCGGAAAACATTCAAAATGAATCGGTTGATAAATTAAAAAAACTTGTAAAGGTATGTTTGTGTGTTAAAGGCCATTTATAGTACTAGTGATTATATGAATGATAACACACTCTGGAAATGAATTGATCGCTCCAGACTCTTTCAAGTGGAGTTTAATAGGAGTTTAATAATTCTACACATATTTGTAATTTTTTTGGCAAGTAAAAAAAAAATAATGTCCCGCTGAGTTTCTTACGCCGGTTCTTCTCAGGTCAGTGTCTTACCTTCCGAACCGGTGGTAGAGTTTTTTGACTATCAATAAGTAAGTGAATGCTTCTATATTGAATAAAGATATTTGACTTGACTTTGATCTATTTCAAAAGATAAGACGAAAAGCAAATTAAGAAGCCAGCCGTTATTTTCTGTTATGTTTTTTTTTTGTTATCCTACTCGATAATGTTATTTGTATTCAGATAATGTCATATAGCTCCATCTCATTACCTAAATTTTAAGGCAATTAACATTGCAAACAGTAACCTCAAAAAACAAGATGGCGCTCCCTCGATTTGCTATGAAGAATGGATTTTTCCTCATAAAATCGCGTTTTTTCAGAAAAGTAAATTGATAATGCAAAACCCTATGCAAACCTCTATTAAAATTAAAATTTCAATACTAAAAGTTGGTTTATTTACTGATAGATTGTTCTCCAACTGTTTCAACTTTGAACAAATACAATAATATTACCCACGTTGTAATTATTTATGAAAATAAGAAAATCAACAATAAGCACAACAAAAAATTTAGGGATTTGAACCCAATTCATAAAGAATGATGGTCCTATACACTGTATGTATAGGACTGATAGACCAATCAATCACGAGATAAGACATTGAAATTATGCTTTAAATAAATGAATTAACAACTGTTAATACATACAAATAATTTATAAATACGAAATATGTGAATATGTATTTTTTAGTTTCCTGTTTTCGTAGGTCTAATAAAATTAAAACTCTCAATAATAAATAAATACGAAACATATTTCGTAACGGTTAGCGGGCGATAAGCGGCATAGATCCATCTAGCAAGGCGCCTCAGGGCTCTCTGTTCAACGTGTGGAGTTGGAAGAGGACCGAAACAACGCCGCGGTGGCGCGGTGTTTTGGCCATCGCGTTCGAATTAATTTTAATGAATTAAATTAATATTTACAAATATCTTACTTCAATCAACAAATTAAGACAACAGTCCTTTTTATTAATATATTCTACACCACTTGTTCGCGCCAATTTCGGTGGTGATCCTGGAAGGTGACCGGGCGCTATAGAAGCCTGGAGGTTGCGGTGGCGCATGCGAGAGGACGGCGGACCATTTGTTTGATCCAGGGGCTTATGACGTCATCACAGTACACAATAAAACCATGACGTCTGTAAAACCCTTTATTCTGGATCAAACAAATGGTCCTTCTCTGCCGGATTTGAATTAAAGTGATTCAAGAGCAGTAAGTGTTGGTGACCAGCGCAGTGGAAGTGGTGTTGTCGCTCTTCGATGTGTGCATCGTTTTACTGAGCAGTAGTGATTTACTGCCAGTTAACAATCTTCCAACCTCAAGAGTTTGGAAGGTGACCAGGCGCTATAGAAGCCTGGAGGTTGCGGTGGTGCATGCGAGAGGACGGCGGACCATTTGTTTGATCCAGGGGCTTACACGTCTTCACAGTACACAATAAAACCATGACGTCTGTAAAACCCTTTATTCTGGATCAAACAAATGGTCCTTCTCTGCCGGATTTGAATTAAAGTGATTCAAGAGCAGTAAGTGTTGGTGACCAGCGCAGTGGAAGTGGTGTTGTCGCTCTTCGATGTGTGCATCGTTTTACTGAGCAGTAGTGATTTACTGCCAGTTAACAATCTTCCAACCTCAAGAGTTTTGGAAGGTGACCAGGCGCTATAGAAGCCTGGAGGTTGCGGTGGTGCATGCGAGAGGACGGCGGACCATTTGTTTGATCCAGGGGCTTACACGTCTTCACAGTACACAATAAAACCATGACGTCTGTAAAACCCTTTATTCTGGATCAAACAAATGGTCCCTTCTCTGCCGGATTTGAATTAAGTGATTCAAGAGCAGTAAGTGTTGGAGACCAGCGCAGTGGAAGTGGTGTTGTCGCTCTTCGATGTGTGCATCGTTTTACTGAGCAGTAGTGATTTACTGCCAGTTAACAATCTTCCAACCTCAAGAGTTTGGAAGGTGACCAGGCGCTATAGAAGCCTGGAGGTTGCGGTGGTGCATGCGAGAGGACGGCGGACCATTTGTTTGATCCAGGGGCTTACACGTCTTCACAGTACACAATAAAACCATGACGTCTGTAAAACCCTTTATTCTGGATCAAACAAATGGCCCTTCTCTGCCGGATTTGAATTAAAGTGATTCAAGAGCAGTAAGTGTTGGTGACCAGCGCAGTGGAAGTGGTGTTGTCGCTCTTCGATGTGTGCATCGTTTTACTGAGCAGTAGTGATTTACTGCCAGTTAACAATCTTCCAACCTCAAGAGTTTGGAAGGTGACCAGGCGCTATAGAAGCCTGGAGGTTGCGGTGGTGCATGCGAGAGGACGGCGGACCATTTGTTTGATCCAGGGGCTGTCACGTCTTCACAGTACACAATAAAACCATGACGTCTGTAAAACCCTTTATTCTGGATCAAACAAATGGTCCTTCTCTGCCGGATTTGAATTAAAGTGATTCAAGAGCAGTAAGTGTTGGTGACCAGCGCAGTGGAAGTGGTGTTGTCGCTCTTCGATGTGTGCATCGTTTTACTGAGCAGTAGTGATTTACTGCCAGTTAACAATCTTCCAACCTCAAGAGTTTGGAAGGTGACCAGGCGCTATAGAAGCCTGGAGGTTGCGGTGGTGCATGCGAGAGGACGGCGGACCATTTGTTTGATCCAGGGGCTTACACGTCTTCACAGTACACAATAAAACCATGACGTCTGTAAAACCCTTTATTCTGGATCAAACAAATGGTCCTTCTCTGCCGGATTTAAATTAAAGTGATTCAAGAGCAGTAAGTGTTGGAGACCAGCGCAGTGGAAGTGGTGTTGTCGCTCTTCGATGTGTGCATCGTTTTACTGAGCAGTAGTGATTTACTGCCAGTTAACAATCTTCCAACCTCAAGAGTTTGGAAGGTGACCAGGCGCTATAGAAGCCTGGAGGTTGCGGTGGCGCATGCGAGAGGACAGCGGACCATTTGTTTGATCCAGGGGCTTACGACGTCTTCACAGTACACAATAAAACCATGACGTCTGTAAAACCGTTTATTCTGGATCAAACAAATGGTCCTTCTCTGCCGGATTTGAATTAAAGTGATTCTAGAGCAGTAAGTGTTGGTGACCAGCGCAGTGGAAGTGGTGTTGTCGCTCTTCGATGTGTGCATCGTTCTACTGAGCAGTAGTGATTTACTGCCAGTTAACAATCTTCCAACCTCAAGAGTTTGGAAGGTGACCAGGCGCTATAGAAGCCTGGAGGTTGCGGTGGCGCATGCGAGAGGACGGCGGACCAAGGCGGTGCGTAGGAGGCGTCCACGGAAGTGGAAGGTGGTAGCTGGTTGCTGAGTGCGAAAGAGAGAAGAGGTGCGGTAAGCAGTTGGAGCTGCGAGCGCAGGTTGCGGTCTACGAAGACGGCAGGTTAATATTGTGAAGTGAAACTGTGAGTACAATAATACATATTAGTAGTGGACTTGTGAAATTTAAGAAAATCTCAAACGGGAAGGGAAGACATAGACTTTAAAGTTAAGATTTTGCAATTAGTTGTAGACATAGTTCGTTTATAAGAAAAGTGGTTGAGACGGGGAACCTATGCCGGATTTGCCCCAGAAATTTTAAACTCAAACACTTAGAAAAATTTTCAAAATAAATTTCAATTTATAAATAGCAGTAAAAAAAATATTTAAATAAAATTTAAAGTAGGAATTTTTGTGGGATTAATAACATTAAACATTTTCATTGTATTAAAAAAAAAAAACTTATTTATTTTTTTCGTGTCTGTTGTTTTACTATAAACAGTTTATTTGTATTAAAAGTTACATTTTTTATTGTATCTATCAGTTTTGTGTGTGTTTTAAAATGGAGGCCTTAATTAAATTACAAGAGGACATTTTACCTAGAATTGAAAAGGCGGTTAAAAATTATACGAAATGTCCTAAAGAAAGATTGTCTGAACAATATGTACAAACAAGATTGAGTAACTTAGAAAAATTGTGGTCTGAATTTAGTGATAATCATTCCAATGTTATTCAAATTACGAACAGTAAGGAACTAAATGCATCTTGTTATGTAAAGGATGATATTTATGATGTTGTTAAACAATTTTATGTAGAATATAAGAGTGATTTAATGATCATTTTAGCTAAGTTTAAAAATAATTGCGGTAATAGCTCTAATGAATCGTATTCTACATGTAGATCCACACAAATAAAGTTACCTAAGATAACGATTCCAATGTTTTCTGGTAAATATACGGAGTGGACTACTTTTAAACATTTATTTGTTTGGTTGATTCATGAAAATAATAGTTTAAGTAACGTTCAGAAACTTCATTATTTGAAAAGTGAAGGTGAAGCGGAACAATTGCTTAGACACATTCCGATTACAGATAGTGACTATTTAAGGAGTTGGGAAATATTACAATCGCGTTATAGTAACAAAAAGTTTTTATCGAATCATATTTTAAAGCGTTTTATGAGTCAAAAGAATATTGTAACGGAATCTGCAAGTATGTTGAGAGAATTAATAGATACCTCAAACGACTGTTTAAATGCTCTTACAAATATTGGGGTAGATGTCAGTACATGGGATATTATTGTGATTCATATTTTAACTTTAAAGCTCGATCCCGAGTCCAGAAAACAGTGGGAGCTAAATGTGACAAATATTAATTCGTTTGACGATTTACCTACATATAGGCTCTTTCAAGTGGAGTTTAATAGGAGTCTAAATTGTACACATATTTGTAATTTTTTTGGCAAGTAAAAAAAAAATAATGTCCCGCTGAGTTTCTTACGCCGGTTCTTCTCAGGTCAGTGGCTTACCTTCCGAACCGGTGGTAGAGTTTTTTGACTATCAATAAGTAAGTGAATGCTTCTATATTGAATAAAGATATTTGACTTTGACTTTGACTTTGACTTTGACTATACACAATTTAAAGAGTTTATAACAAATCGGTATAGAGCTCTTGAGTTTTTGGAACCCGGATCGAAAATTTTAGCCAATAGAAATACTAAGTCTGTTGTTACTTAATCAAAACCGAAAGTATTTCATACTTATCAATCAGTTTCATGTCAATATTGTAATGAAAATCATAAGATATATAACTGTAAGAAGTTTGCAAGTCAGGATGTAAACTCTCGACGTAGTTTTGTAGACCAGAATAAGATTTGTTTTTTATGTTTGGGTAACAATCACTCGGCTAAGTTTTGTCGAATAAATTTTTTATGTCACATATGTAGACGTAAACATTACTTCATCCCGTAGGTACAAATGTTGAAAGTTCAAGTAATGTCAAAGAGAGTATTTCAAGGTCTGATGAGTGCATTGTTCGCGAAGAAAATAAACCAACTTCTAGTGCACCCGACTCAAGTCAAGTTGTTACATATTTTTCGTCCAATAAAACTGTAAACAACCAAATGCTATTAGCTACTGCATTGGTGAAAGCAGAAACAGCACAGGGAGATAAAAAGGTTATTAGGGCATTATCAAGGCTCGCAGGCATCATTTATTACGGAAGCTACCGTCCAATACTTAGGTATTAAAAAGTTGCCAATGCACGGCTGTATTTCGGGGTTAGAAGGAAGTAAGAATGTTTCGGTAAAATCTATGGTGAAAATAAAAATGAATTCTAGATTTGATTCAAAAATCACATTTATTGTACAGGCATATGTGCTTAAATCAATTACATCATTTTTACCAACTCAACGGTTATCTTACATGGACTGGGTTGACTTGGATGGAATGACAGAAGAGGAAATCTTTTGTGAAAAGTTTTTTGCTGAAACTACTAAAAGGGACACAGAAGGGCGTTACATTGTACGTCTTCCATTTAAAAAAGATTTTAATAATAACAATTATGTAGATTCAAGAGATATAGCCGAAAAGAGATTAAATTCTTTGCATCGACAATTAAAAAGAAATGAAGACCTGAAAGAGAAATACACAAATGTAATCAATGAATATTTGAAAATGGGTCATATGGAAAAAGTTCCATATAATGAATTAAGAAAGAATAATTCCGTGTACTTACCTCATCATGGTTTAATAAGAAATGACAAAGACACGACGAAGTTCAGAGTCGTTTTTGATGCTTCTTGCAAGGGTCAAACTGGTGTCTCATTAAATGATTACTTGTTGGTCAGACCAAATTTACAACTAGATCTTAGACATTTATTAATGAAATGGAGAAGTTATCCTATTTGTCTATCTGCAGATACATTACAACTTCACGGTTTCAGTGATGCTTCTCAATTTGCATACGCAGCAGTCGTTTACATACGTGTAATTAAAAATAATGGAAATATTCACGTCTCTCTAGTCACTGCAAAGACGAAAGTGGCGCCTATTAAACAGATTTCGATACCATGGCTGGAACTTTGCGGCGCTCTTCTTTTATCAAGACTGCTTGTAGAAGTTGGAGAGTTGACAAGTCACACATGCATGCTTGGACAGACTCATCCATAGTGCTTGCATGGATCAATAGTCATCCAAGGCGTTGGCAAACTTTCGTGGCCAATAGAGTTTCGGAAATATTAACAATATTAGAGTCAAACCACTGGCATCATGTGTCATCTAAGAAGAATCCAGCGGATTGTGCCTCAAGGGGGATGAAACCGTCGGATTTAGTAAATCATAATCTATGGCTTTGTGGTCCGGAATTTCTTTCTGAAAAACTAATACCATATCCTAAAACGATTATAGGAGAAACAAAAATGGAAGAGAAAATAGTACATTTTATTTCAAGAGATGAATCAATCTTAAACAGATTTTCATCTTTAACAAAATTAATTAGGGTTATTGCATATTGTCGCCGGTTTTTAAATATAAGAAAAAGGAAACTTGAAAAAACTTATAATATCAATTTGTCAAGTAAGGAGTTAAATGATTCATTAGATGTGTCCATAAAAATGTGTCAACAGGAAAACTTTAAAGATGAAATACTTAAGTTAAAAAATGATGGTGCAAACTGTAATTTAAGGGGTTGTCTTCGTTCACTTAATCCATTTATTGATGGTAATGGATTATTACGCGTGGGCGGAAGATTGGATCACTCGCAGCTTGACGAAATGCAGAAACATCCGATATTAATACCAAGAAGGGAATTAACGGATTTGATTGTGAGAGACGCTCATTTGAAAACTCTTCATGGTGGCCACCAGCTAATGTTGACGTTCTTGAGTTCAAAACATTTGATACTCGGAGTGAAATCAGCGATTCGGTATCATATTATGAAGTGCGTCAAATGTATTAGATATAAAAATAACATTTCGAACCAACTTATGGATCAATTACCATCTGCTCGAGTCATACCTTCACGTCCATTTAAAAGCAGTGGAGTGGATTATGCACGACCGATAAATATACGGATGGGCAAAGGTCGAGGTCATCATGCACCAAAGGGTTATATTTGCCTTTTCATATGTATGGTTACTAGAGCAATACATATCGAAGTGGTTACTGATCTAACGACTCAAGGATTTTTGGCTGCATTCAAAAGATTTGTTGGGCGAAGAGGTATTTGTTCAGATATTTGGAGTGATAATGCAACTAATGTTGTGGGAGCTTCGCGTGAACTCCAGAATATATTTAATTCGGAGGCCTCAACTATGGTCAACGAAATAAGAGATGTACTGGCGAATAATGGTACAACATGGCCGCCTAATGCGCCTCATTTTGGCGGGTTATGGGAAGCCTAAGTAAAGTCAATAAAATATCATTTGAGGAGGGTTATCGGAGAATCTACTTTGACATATGAAGAATTAACCACAGTTTTAATTCAGATAGAGGCATGTTTAAATTGGAGGCCATTATCACGGATAGATAGTGAATTAGATGCTATTGATATATTAACACCGGGGCATTTTTTAATCGGCGAGCCTCTGGTCACAGTTCCGGATGATAATTATGAATCCTCTAATGTATCTAGTTTGCGTAGTTGGCAATTTACGCAAAAAATTATGCAAAGTTTTTGGATGAATGGAGGAAGATGGTCACAAGAGTACTTGACTAAATTTTTTCATCGATACAAATGGACTTATCAAACCTTGGAACCTAATATAAACGAGGTTGTTTTAGTAAGGGATAAAGATTTACCTCCAAGTAGATGGCCCCTTGGCCGTGTGATTGCTAAACATCCGGGAACCGATAATATTTTTTATTAATGATCATTACGAACACATCCAAGCTTTGCATACTTCCTGTGACACAGTAAATAAGTTAAATTTAAATGTATTTATTGTTTGTTTTTAGTTATAACCTTTTTATTTTACCGGCCCTTATGGTGGGCGGTATCTTAAGGACAAAATAAATTTGCCCTTGGTGGGCGGTATGTTCGCGCCAATTTCGCTAGATGGCGCTATTAGCAGAGCGGTAATATGTAAATCGCGATGTTGAGATTTTTTATGTATTAATGACCTCAGACAGATTTTATTTTTACATTATCCAGAATAAACGGTTTTACAGACGTCGTAAGCCCCTGGATCAAACACCACTGATATTAATTTCATTAAGATTTGTTCATTTACTATATCTATTTTTTTATTTGAATTTCACGTTTAGAGGTAGTTTCATGATTTTTTTCTATCGAGAATATGTTTGGAAAACAATGGTCCATTGGAATGTAAGATCAAGTTTAACATATATTTTTTTTGCTTTTATAAAATGTATAGAATTTGTTAAAAAATCTTTTGAAAACCCTATTTTTACTGCATACAGCGCCTTAACATCGTAATTATATTGTTTTCATGTTCAGCTTATCTCTCAGAGTTAGTAATACAATTATAAATGTATGCGTAATGTTTTGCGATAAAATACGTTGTAGACTATCTAATACTATATACAGTTTATTTCCATGAAATTTATTGTGCATTTCAAGTGATATCGTGAGTTATTCCTTTACAATTGCGTTCGGTTTACTCCCATCATACGGGCCTGTAGTGTCATTGATATTGCCAATGATATAATGATATAATTATATACAAATACGAGGTAGATATGACACCAGCGCACTTACGCCCGGTTTCTGAAACACTGATCATCGCAGACGTCATCTAATCAGCTGTCAAATGGATGTTCAAATGTTATTTCAGTTGCCAAAACGTTTGTTAAACTCCCTGGATTGATCCGAATGATCTTCTTAATGATCAGAATGATCATTTCAAAATTATCTGTGGGTCACACAAATAGTTGTCCCGTGCGGGAATCTAACCGACCGCCCCCGGCGCCGAATCCAATGACTTGGCAACTACGCCACGGTGCAGTTTCTGTATATTTGTTACTGCGGACGAGCAACGATCAATTCACCCCGCCAATTGACTCAATTGACTTGAGGCATCGAAACGGGCAGTGGCGCCGTGTTACGTCACACCGTTGCCAGTCCTCTACGTGGAAAGGGGGCAAGTGAGCAAACGATTCACCTCATGTTGATTTATTACGACCCATGGATATCTATGAAGGGGGTCAATCGACGAATCCAGCTCGGCTGGGCTGCGTTCGGGAAATTGCGCAGCGTCTTTCCGTCCAAAATACCGCAGTCCTTAAAGACGAAAGTCTTTAATCAGTGCGTGCTACCGGCGATGACATACGGTGCCGAGACGTGTGCCTCGTAAGGAAGCTCGCGGTCGCACAGCGCGCTATGGAAAGGGTAATGCTTGGGGTTTCTCTACGAGATCGAATCAGAAATGAGGAGATCCGTAGAAGAACTAGAGTTACCGACATAGCAGAGCGAGTCAGCAGGCTGAAGTGGCAGTGGGCAGGGCACATAGCTCGAAGAACCGATAGCCGTTGGGGCAAAAAGGCTCTCGAGTGGAGACCACTTGACGGCAAGCGCAGCGTAGGAAGGCCTCCCACAAGGTGGACGGACGACCTAGCCAAGATCGCAGGGACGCGTTGGACGCGGGCCGCTAACGACCGGTCGAAGTGGAAGTCAATGGGGGAGGCCTTGATTCAGCAGTGGACGTCCTACGGCTGATATAATGTTGATGATGATGGATATCCACGACACCTGAAAACAGATCCGAAACCTTTAAAATGTGGGCTACCGGTCACCGCACGACACAAGGCAACTTCTTTATATGTCCCACTGCTGGGCGATGAACTCATAAAAACGGCACAGAACGATTTTCGTCCCATTGCAGGTTGGTAAACTTCACGTGTATTCGTATTATATTTTTAACTAGCTGTTCCCGCGACCTAGTCCGCGTGGAATTTAAAATAAATAAAATTTCTCAAATATAAGAAGCCTAAGTTACTCATTATTTCATCTGCTATCTGCCAGTCAAAGTCCCGTCAAAATCGGTTCAGCCGTTTCAGAGATTAGCCAGAACAAACAGACAAACAGACAGACAGATAGACAAAAATTGTAAAAAAAATTATTTACAAATACCATTTGTAGCGTGTATACATATATATGCATTTAGTAAAAAGCGGTTATTTTAATATTACAAACAGGCACTTCAATTTTATTTATTTGTATGTATAAATAAATGCCAGTATCCTTGCTGTGCAGTTTACAAACCTGCTCAGAAAAATACAGATTAATAAAACTACGAAATTATTTAGCGGAAAAAACATATGACAGCGCACGAAAACTGATTACTGACATTTCCGTTCTCATCTGATGATAGTATTTATAGGAAGATTTAAAAATAAAAAAATATATGAAACAGATTATATAAAAGACACAGATTATAAACATTCTCGACTGATAATTTAAACCATCAATCCACCTTCTTCGGTCGAGCCGCGAGTTGATTGAAATGGCGAGCGTTGACATAAATCTGAACCGGATTAAATAATTTTAATGAGTGAGAATCTTCAACACGTGTCTAAAAGCGCGCAAATCTCTCTGCGCATCGCGAGCGCTCCGTGAGATTTATTTATACGTTAGTGGGGCAGTCATCTTTGCTTGGTTGCTGGATAATTTTATTGACATTTTTTTTTTATATGACAAAGTGGCACGCGAGCTGGTGGTCAAGTCACCTGATGCTACCCTCCGCCCATGGACATTTTTAACACCCGTAGGTTTGCAGATGCGTTGCCACCTTGACATAAAGCGCCTGGTGAGTGAGGGGCACTCACCAGACAAAACGCAGAAATATGACACTTACACTTCACGCTGGTCTTCTGTGAGGTCGTGGTAATTACCCGGACGGACCTGCCCATTCGTGCAACAGCCGAAGCTGCTGCGTGGCCCTACCACAGTTATACTTGTCAAGTATATAATTTTGATTATATTTACGTGACAAGTATATAATTTTGATTATATATACTTGACAAGTATATAATTTTGATTATATATACTTGACAAGTATATAATCAAAGAATCGCGATAGCTATAAATATTTTTCGACTGAACGCCCTTTCCATATCCTGTAAATGTATAACGATATTTTTTCATTTTTATGATTATCGATTTTTATGACGAACTATCTGTGTCCGCGACTTCGTCCGTGTGGAATTTAAAATAAGTAAAGTAAGTTACTCCTTATCACATCAGCTATCTGCCAGTGTAAGTCCCGTAAAAATCGTTCCAGCCGGTTCGGAGATTAGGCGGAACAAACAGACAGACAGACATACAAAAATTGTAAAAATGTTATTTTGGTATATGTAATGTGTACACATCCATATGAATTTAGTAAAAAGCTGTTATTTTAATATTACAAACAGACACTCCAATTTTATTTTACTGTATAGATTTGTCCCAAATTTTACTGGTGCGTGGTAACCCTATTACATATAACATTTCAAGCCATTCAAATCAACTCTTTGATTGGACGTGACTTCATTTATGTAAGACGGTATTTAAATAACATTTCTCTCTTCACATTTTTCGTTAAATATTTTTCTCTCATTTCTCGTTACATAAAATAATTTAATTTATTAAATATAAACACTTTTCTCCTGTTCTTTTTTTTTTTGTAATTATTTGAATCACGATTGTAATAAATGCTTTTTGATATAAACTAACCTCAAACTGGTTTTACATAACCGAATGAGGAATAATATTTTTTTTAAAGTCCAAATGCGCAAAAATGGAGAGACGAAAGATAAAAGTCTTAAAAATCCAACAAGTGTGGAAAACTTTTATGTTTTAATAACATTATGCGGTAGGTTTCTAAGAACGTTTAAATTCACGTTTTTGTGGTCCCACCACCGAAACGTGAATAAAGCGTTATTAAAGAGCAGACTTCTCTGTTGCACGAGAGGGCTGGTTGACCTCACGGAAGACCGGCGTGACGTGGAAGTGTTACGCTTTTGCGTTTCGTCTGGTATTAAGTGAGTTAGCCGGGGCCCACAGCTTCAAATGTAATGTGATGTTCGGGTGGTCGCAAGGGGTTTTTAAATGACAACCAGCAGCGTGACGCTATATCGAAGTATATTTATTTATTACAGCCGACTATACGACTACTCGGACTTGACAGACTATCACAACGGACCGTCGTACCGGACTGACTGTCGTGTCGAACTGATTTACCTTACTAACTATTACGTCGGGGTGGAGAACCTAATTACGTAGTTATATTACACGAAAATCGCCAAGTATGTAACGTACTTGAAGACGCACACGTCGGAGCCGCGTATCAGCAGGCGCCACCACGCGATCCGCCTGCAGTCTGCAGATTGGTAGACTTCACATGTCTTAGAAATATTTCTTTTCCTATTATTTCGAAAATATGCTGGTTTCCTAACGATGTCGTGGTAAGTCAGCAGTAAAAATTGCAGATAGCAATTTCATTGATGCCGGCACCAGGGTTTGAACTCTGGTTGCTCTAGAATGCTGAATTAAAATCGACCGCCCGATCACTGAGCTATCACGGCATAACTGCTATAGATACACACCAACTAGGTTAAAAAGGTTAATAAAACCTTTATGACATATTAAAACAATAACCATTTTTTGATAACTTCAAATATCTCATTTTATAATTGATTTTGCAGGAGTTCTCCAAGTATCTCCGAAGCCCAAGATCCAATACCTATTAATATGGGACCACATGAAAAGCACCAGCTTTCAAATAAAAAATGAATCATCAAAATCGGTTCACTCAGAAAGTTCTGCGGTAACAAACATAAAAAAAAATACTTTGGAAAGACTTCAATCTCGAACCACTTCAAACTTTAGATCTAGATACTCGCTTTATACTATGTCCACTAAATCAAGTGGACGAGGCAGCCGAAACTGTTATCACATAATCAAATACAACGTATTACTAACGACGGAGCGTTTAGGAGAATTTGAAATTAACAATAATTCAAAAAGACAGTCACACGATTATCGGCCTTAAGGACCATAGTAACAGTAAACCGTGGAAAGATATCGCGCGCGATCGTGCTTCCGACGAAATTTTTAATTTTCTGCCGTGTATTTTTATAGCAGGAAACGGCATATAAATCGCAGTTCCGAAAATAAGGCAGCCAGTTGCAGTCGCCTTGGTTTGACAGAATGTGTTCGTAGTAAAAAAGGCGGGAAAAAGTTTCAGTCGTCCGAGTGGTAAAAGTTGTCATCCGAGTTATTTCTTAGCGACTCCATTTTCTTAATGATTTTATACATTATAAATCATATAGGCATGAGAAACAGACAGACATCAGACAAAGCATGACGACAGTTAAACTGTGGACTAGTGAACAATAATAGTTATTTTTATAGTCTGTGGCTTTATGTGTATAAATAAAAAAATCAGGAGAGATTCTTACACACGTTCTCTAGTCCTAAAATAAGCTCCACGCTCATAGTATGGGTACTAGATACTCGATAAATATACTTATAAACTACTTTAAGGATTAAATCGCGTTTTAATTTTGAATTGTTTACGCCCAGTTTCTGAAACACTGGTCATCGTAGAAATTAACTGATCATCAACTGTCAAATGGCTTCTTAAATGTCATTTGGGTTCGGTAGCCTAGTGATGAGCACGTCGAATCGCGAACGGTGGTCGCATGTTGGAAACCTTCGGAATGGATAAAAGACATAGCTTATAACTTCTGTTCTTAGACGGTGTCTGGCTCAGAAGATATCAAGAATAGTCCTATGCTTCTAAATACAAAGCAAGCCGAAAGAAATCGATTTAATTCGGATCAGAATTCTATTCTAAAACTATGAAACAAAATACCTCCAGATTTTAATACACAATTCAAAATTTCACGTTAGAGCAAGTATTACGAATTCATTAAAGCTATTTTTTTTAATTCAATACTGGCCAGCACTTGACTGCCATCCCACTTGATGGTCAGTGGCGTTGCAGCCGTTGATGGTAAGCGCGCTAGCTCAGTAAAAACCTATTCACTCTTGCCTTGAAGAAGCCTACGTTGTAATCTGACGGAAAGACGTATTTCTAAAAAATTCAAGTATTTTTTGAAGTAATACTTCTTTTGGCGCGTTAGGGGAAAAAATGATGAGAGTAAATTTTTACGATGCGCACGCACACCGTAACGAAAAACCGACACCCTGAAGTTAGCTAGACATCTACGTATGTTTGCGTGAGAACTGACAACTGTATTCACGATATTTATTTTGTGATATTTAAATAAACTTTATTTAACTAGATAATGCGTTATAATAGAACTTTCAATATATAAAAACTCTTTTTCCTATTGTTAGTGTCGTTTTTTCTTCAAACGTAGAATAAGGCGAAAGATAAAAATTTTGAAAAGACTTTTATCTTGTTACACCAAAGAAGTATAACTTCTAACGCGTGTACATCAGAACACACACACTTTTTTCAAACCTTTTCACTGGTGCACTGAATTAATAGCCCACATCAAATGCATTTCTATATGGATCTTGGCAAACTCTCAGACTTTAGAGCTCCCTCATCTCAGTTTAATTCCACTCGACTCTATTTTAGATATAAAAAGTCTCCTTTATCACTTATTTTTAAATATATTACATATTGTATTATAATCTGTAGCGGCTTATATTTAAATATTTAGTATGAGATGACAGCACTTTAGTTAAATGAAACTGGTTTGTTAAGAAAATATAAGAATAAAAATTTAAATAAAGGGCTATAGACATATTTATGTAGAGTTAAAGATTTGTGTCTTCTTATAAAGCGAACAAAAAAATAAAATAAATCTCAAACAAATATTTACTACGATTTTCATGTTTACATCAAAATCTCTGGTTGGGCATAAAACAAAATCCGACGCGTATATAATCTGTAACGGGTTGTTTTGGCGCCAATTCAAGCGCTTGCGTAAACAAAGCTTTCGTGATGAAAGACAAATCTCCATTTGCTGTTAATCAAAAACCGTGCTATCCGAAATTATTCCTTAAGCTTTATGCAATAAGGTGTTCATTTGAATCATGTTCATTTCAGAAATCGGTTAGCACTTGTATCAACTACTGTGGTGGTGGTTCACAATAAAAATATTGAATTATTAAATATTGAGATAGTTTATTCTGTCCACATTTCGGCGAAATTGTGAATATTCACATATAATCGAATAAACAAAAATTTATTTAAGCACAAAAAATAACCGGAATACCGAGTGATTTAGCCAACACTCAATACCTATTGTAAAAATGCAAAAGTTCCATAACAAAAAAGCTTAAAGTTATGTGGAGTTTTGCACGTTATCTCAAGGACCAAAGAAGTACCTATTCCTAATAGGATAATAAAAGGCACAAACTTAGTTTCTGATGGCATAGGTATTTGCAATGCTTTCCTTGAGTATTTTCAATCTGCTTTATACAGTGTACATGACTATACATATATAGTGTTTATAATATACGCATTCATTTTCGTTTGAAGAAACAAGTTCAGATACCCTTTCATCGGTCCATATAACACCAGAGATAGTATACAAATATATACTTCGTATTAATTCTAATAAAGGCCCAGGTGCAGACAACATACAAGCTATATTTGTCACTAAATGCGCTAAAGCTCTAGATCGCCCACTGTCTTCAATTTTTAACAAATCCCTAAGGGAAGGTGCTTTTCCAAAGAAGTGGAAAGAAGCTTACATTGTACCGATACACAAAGGTGGATCTAAACAGTCAGCAGAAAATTACAGACCTGTTTCAATCTTGTCTACCTTCAGCAAATTATTCGAAGGTCTAGTCTACGGAACTATTCAATCGCATGTATCCAAATTTATTCCTAATGAACAACATGGCTTCATGCGCCAAAGATCCACAGTAACAAATTTATGTACTCTAACTGACTTTATTTCACATGAAATGGATAAGCGTGTTCAAGTTGATGTAGTATACACACAGACTTTGCCAAATGTTTCGATAGAATTAATCATGATATGCTAAATACAATTGCGAACTCCCATACAAATTTTTGTTGAACAAATTTTTTTGCGTCTTAAGACGAAAAATATTTAAAAATATAGAATTTAATGTTCTGAATATATCATACATACATATGTGTTATTAAAGGAAGTGTGGAATTAAAGATATTTCGGTCTAAAGTTTTAAAGGTTATGTCGTAAAAACGACGCCATAGAATTCTCCACCCAGCACCTACAGGGTAGCATCAGATATACAAAAGTATTTTAAGATATACAAAAGTATTTCAGATATACAAAAGTACTCTTCGGGTAGCATATTACATCTCTAGTATTCTATTCAAATCGATGTCACAGAGTATTAATTCTAAACGGCGGTTATATTTTATTGTGATGAAGCTAAGAAAGATTACCAAATTAGGAAACAGATTTTCCTTAACGATACTATCAATATATTTCGACTTTTACAGCTTTTAAAAAAAATTAGAAATAAGCTTATCGAGGCTATATAGGCTGAAAAAAAGCCAGAAAATGAATGGTATATTTACGTAGGTATCGTAATGGGCTGTTATCTTCGAAGAAAAACATTTATAAAATTAGATATTCCATAAATAAAAAACATTGTCTTTTGAATTATTTATTCGTCATTATCCCTGCTGATCCTAAAATACTTTGGTAGTTCTGGCCCGTCAAAGATACCAAACTATAGTAATTGTATGAACACAACTTTTAAATTGCTACTTTCCTAATTAATTTTTGAATTCATGTATAATTACTTATTAACTAGGTAGGTACTAATAAAACACATTTATGAATATTTTTATTTCTATTTATTTCACAAAAAGATGGTTTTGAATATTGCTCAATGATTCTCCCCATTTTAGATACAAAAAGATTAGGATACAAAGGCGATACAATTCCGCATTTAACACAAGTCATGCTTTCTTGCCCTTCCTTTATCAAAGCATCCTTATCGTACAACTTAAGATTTAAATTAAAATAATATAAGCATCAATATCGCAGTCTTTCACAAACGACACAATTTCCACCAAAATCACAAAATCGTCCAGTTCATAATCGTTCTTAGTGATAATACTAGATCCAGTAAATTCACTAAACTTAACTCAGCACAACTTAAACAAAAAAACTGAGTGGGCAACGAACAAAATAAGAGCAAAACGTCAATCTGCCATCTTTAGTTTTTAGTGAGGGTGTTGAGTGTTGACTTATCAAAATCACAAATCCTATAATTGGCAAAATATTGTTAAAAATAGAGTTCAAAGGCTTGGTTCATAACAAAGTATTTAGAAAATTAAGAATGCTTATTATTTCTTCGTTTAGTTTTAAATATACACAAATTATTTGTTATTACCTACGTACGTTTATAGTTCACAATTGGTAAAATCTTCCTAAAATTGTATTTAGAGGTATTATGTTTGAATTTTATATTCGCAACTAACTTCGTCAGCCAGACTGACAGGCGTTTATTTTTTCCATTCAACCGTTTTACTATACTTGTGTTAGGTTTAAGAAATAATCGAAAATCCATCTTATTTCAATTTATAAATGTTAACTTGCTTCTTAAGCATAGAAATGTGACTTTTTCAATCTATAGAAGTATTCGTGATATAAAAAGATATTTTAAAAATATTTTAACGCTAAACATAATACAATAATATTATTTAACTCGGGAGTTGATTTTATAATATGGTAACATTAATTGCACGGCAAACAAGCCTGACGAATCCACCGTCGATATCCTTAGTCAATTGAGTTTTCAAAAATAAATGAATTTTTCCCTGACAAGTGTAAAGGCATTTAGTATATTTTGAAAAATTTTAATAAATTATAATATTCATATCTGTAAATATGCTAATTGTAGACGCTTGCGATTTCTCTCAACAATTTTTTCGCCATTGTCCTTTGAAGTTGAAAAATCTTGGTATACACGGGGATCTTTTGAGGTGGCTTTCTTCTTATTTAATAAATAGGTCACAACATGTTAAAATCGGTAGTTATTGCTCGACTAAGGCTTCTATTTCATCTGGAATTCCCCAGGGTTCCTTACTGGGGCCCTTAATTTTTAATATCTATTTATATGATATCGTAAATTGTTTTCACCATGCTCATTGTCTTATGTATGCCGATGACACTAAAATTTTTTATCCAATTGTTTTTGTTACAGACTGTCGTAGACTGCAAGAAGATATCACTAGATTTACAAATTATTGCACACAAAACCATCTAAATCTGAATGTAAAAATGTGTCAAATTATAACATTTAGTCGAAATTCGAATCAATTACGCTTTAACTACGAAATGTATCACTGTTCTATCACTCGTGTAACGGAGGTAAGAGATTTAGGTGTATTACTAGATTCTAACTTAACTTTATCGGAACATTACAATATGATATATCATAAGGCTCTTAGAATGTTAGGTTTCATCAAGAGAATATCTAAAGTATTCCATAGCTCAAAGCCGCTTCTACCTTTGTATTATGCTTACGTCCGTAGTACACTTGAGTATGCTTCAACTGTTTGGTCTCCATCGTACGTAACTCATATTCAAAAAATAGAACTTATCCAAAAGAAATTTGTAAATTTTTTAAATTACTCAAATAATTCAATAAAAAATCACAATGCTTCACTGAAGAAGTAGGTATAAACTTCTGTCCTTAGCAAATAGAAGAGATAGCTCCGACATGTGGCTGCTTTACGATACATTGCACGGTCGTATAGGCTGCCCTACATTGTTGCACCGATTGTCCTTTCGCATCCCATCACGTCATCTACGCGGTACAAAATGATTTCATGTTCCTTTGAAAAAAACCTTGTATTTTATTATACGCGCAATCATTTTCTAAATAAAATTTCTAAGGCACTTATAAATGTACCAGATCAATAAGACGCTTGCTTTCTCTCTCTCTCCACGCACACACACACACACACACACGCACACGCACACGCACACGCACGCACGCACACGCACACGCACACGCACACGCACGCACGCGCACGCGCACGCAAACGCACACACACACACACACACACACACACACACACACACACACACACACACACACACACACACACACACACACACACAACACACACACACACACACACACACACACACACCACACACACACACACACACACACACACACACACACACACACAATTAAGAATAATTAGTTTATTCTGTATAATTCTAACTCAATTGAAATGTACGTTTGCATTAAAGTTACGTACGGCCGATGGTCAATGCTCTTCATTATAAAAAAAAAGATAAATAAGTCACATTTGACATAAGGATGTGATATTTTTATAGTTTTATTTTTTTTAATATGATGGAAGGCCATCATATTAAAATAAATCTATAAAATTTTGTATCATTTATAGATATTATCTTTTACCTTATCAGAATTCCACGTGACTGTCGATATCAATTGTGTGAATTGAGTGAAAATGTATAACACCGATTTCGGAACATCACTAGCCCATGATTTATTATTTTAATACGTCGGCGGCATTCTGCACGGAGGCGACTGGACTGGCCATCCCTGCTCTGTTGCGTGTAATTTTACACGTTACAGTTTAGTAATGGAATTTTGCTGCGAAAATATTTATCGCTCGCCTTAGGATATTTAATACCACTCTAGTGCGGATTTGATTTGGCACAGTTTGCCGTGTGGTTCGAAATATCAACCATAATCTTTAGTAAAATTTTGATGAAAACATAAATTAATTTTCAATTTTCCAACATACATTATTGTCATTGTACAGCGTAGGCGTATTGATAGCCGTGATAACTCATTGTCCGGGCGCTCGCTTTTAATTCAATATACTCGAACAACCGGAGTTCAATCCCCGGTGCCGGCACCAATGAAATTGTTAGAGTTAATCTAAAGTGTTAAAAACAGTAATAATACTTCATTTGCCATAAGCAAAAAAAAAAGAAAAGAAAAATAATTAGAAAAAAATTATAACAAAAAATATATAAAATAAAACTATAATACACTAAAAAAATACGAATAAAATTTTGGCAAAAAGGTAATAAGTTCAGCTTAAGAAAAGTTCCGTGTTGATTTTTAGCCAATCCCTTATTGAAGCTTTACATAAATATCTACAAAGACTGACTTTTCAAGTGGTGAAGGAAAACATGTGAGGAAACCTGCATATTTTCGAAATAATAACAAAAAAAAAATTTCGAAGATATGTGAAGTCCCTCAATCCGCAGTGGGGTCGCTTGGTAGACTATGCCCTAATACCCTCTGCACGGCGGAAGCCTTTGCACAGCAGTGGCTTTTTACTTCACTTTTATAAACTTACAATACAAAATAGTTTAGCACTATAATTTATATATAATTAACATTTTTTATTGATTTAACAGAATAGCTATTAAACAAATAAATAAGAGTTAAAAAAAATATTTATAAACACGTTCTTGTTGATAACCGAAAAGCGCGCTTTTCTACAATATTTTTTTTCTGTTATACACACTATTCATAATTTAAATTTATCGAAAATTATTTCGTGCTTTTTACCATCTACAAAAGCGTGTTTTTTAGTTTTTTTTTTTTGTGTAAACTATAAGAGCTCGTTTTTTATTTTTTAAATGCGTACTTGGCACAAGGACACTACCGGGTATTGGATTTGGAAAATAGCTAATCCTGAAGGTCCTTATCGGGATTATAGGAAAAACTATTTAAATTATTGCATAGTCATGGGTCTTCGACGAGTGTGCAGTTTCATTCAAATCTGATCATTCAAAGTGGGGCGAAATCACGTTTAAAGATTCCGTTACATTCAAACATACATACAGGTGAAACTAATATGAGCGTGTTAAAAAGGTTTGAAAAATAAAGGTACTGAAAAATAAAAATACTGAACTGATCTCTACCTATACATATTGATTATTCCTTTTACCGGAACAATAAACAGGCGTTTACATTGTGCACCATTGCACCCTATTGGTGTAGTGGACAATGAAACTGTCTCTTCCGCCAGAGGGCGTGCGTTCGATCCCAACTACAAGAAAATTCTGTGTAACGTGTTATTTTTCTGGCGTCTGGGTGTTTAATAATATGTATTCATTAACGCAATAAAAGTAGTTTTGTCAGTTACCTATTACTAAGGTCTTTTATCGAAAAAATAGCCACCGGACCGTAACAGTAATCACCGTTCATACGGAACACGCATGGATGATACATTCCATGACTGTCTACGAGCGCAGAAATCTGGACTAAATCCAGACGGCGCGCCACAAAAGATTTTACGATCGGCTCTCCGAGGCGAATTCGAAAGGGGTCTATTTCGAAATCAACAAGCGATTCGCCGCGATCAAAGTACCGCGTTCGAACTTTTTTTTTATGTGATAAGTTGCCAAGCGAGTTGACGGTTCACCTGATGTTAAGTGAATATCGCCGCCCACGGACATCTGCTACACCCGAGGGCTCCAGATGCGTGACAACCTTTTAAAAATTGGGCTCTGGCCACCACACTTACCAGACGAAACGCGAAAGTATTATACTTCCACTTTACGCCGATCTTCTGTGAGGTCGTGGTACTTACCCGGACGAGCCTGCCCATTCGTGCAACAGCCGAGGCTGCTGCGTGGCCCTACCACCGGAACTATCATTGTAACCTTTTTTTGTTATAACTGATGTTACGCTTTCAGTCCTTACACTTATAAAGCTTCATCGAACGCAGAACCGGTGGGCTAGCCAGAACGGGTTTGAGGCCCTCCTCAGTGGGTAGGGCCGCGCATGTACTCATACGTTGTAACCTTTATTTGTCCTAAGTCGTCCTAACTTTTTTTTCACGTGAGAAAGTGGCAACCGAGCTGGCGCTTCGCCTGATGTCAAGTGATAACCGCTGCCGACGGACGTTTGCGACATCCGTAGCGTTGCAGATGCGTTGCCACCTTTTAATAACGTTGACTCCGGTTACCAGACTAGGCATGAGATATACCTGCAACATTCTATACACGGCCTCAAAGGTACGGGTATCGCCTTATACCCGGTGCTAAAACCTAGTATCAAAATACCTATAGGTATTAGTTATGTTCAGGCCTCCTTTTGGAGACTCGGTCGAATCAAACGAATTGAACCTTTGGTTGGAATTGGAACATTTAGATGTTTTTTTAGCAATCAGTTTTTTTAAATTGAGATTTAATCAGTCTAAAATCAAAAAAAAGTAATTCAAAATAAATATTACTGTTTAACCTTATTACGCAATTATTTATCTACCTAATTGTCATAGAAATAAAGAATAAATTTATCTCAAGGAATTATTTGGTATAAATGCCTAAATCATACGTTTCAATTCGGGCATGATCCGGAAGAGCCGCCGTAAGCGTTCGGGGAACTTCGTACCTATTCGGCCGGCGGGTTGTCGCGAGCGTTATATACCGCCACCGTCAGACGAGGCGGCCATACCTATCGGGTATGGAACGGGCCTCTGCCGTACATACCCCGTGTGCGTACTGGTATGTTCATACTGGGTATTTATACCTGTGCCAGTATATACGCCTCATCCCTATACCAGGCGCATCGCAGAAATACAACAATCACTGCACGCCGGTCTTCTGTGAGGTTGTGGTGCTTCCCTGCCCAATCGTGCAATAGTGAAGACTGTTGCGTGGCCCTACCACGGCCGTCTGAATCTGGACATCGCACGAACGAAGTTGATTCTAATAACTTTTCCAGTAGCATCGACAACCTTAAACATAGCAGACCTGGGCTAGTGTTATAGTTGTAATGCTTGCACCCTGCCCATCCATCCCACTGAAGCCGCCAGCTCTACCACACCAAACGGTGCTTTACGACAGCACTTTAATGAACAACTAGACTCCTTTTAACCGTTGAACACGCCGTCACCGTTCGCCCCAAAAATTTCGAACTAACAACTCAAAAATGAAACCCCGCTCGGCATAGTCAAATTTGAATTGAATTGAATTGAATATACTATACTATATATACTTTATTGCACACACAAGTAAATACAAGGAAGAAAATACCGGAAAGATAGTGTACATACAGGCGGCCTTATTGCTAAGGTAGCAATTTCTTCCAGGCAACCTTAGGGTATAGGATTAGATAATAAAGTTGCAGGATAATAGTGCAAAAATAATTACATTAATATATATGTTGAAAAATAAAATCATCAAATATAATAGGTACATAGGTATCTATATAATAGCAAATACCTAATAAAAATAAAATATATATATATATATATATATATATATATATATATATATATATATATATTATAGTATAAGTATTTGTATTAGGTATTTGCTATTATGCAGCAATAAGGCCAAAAGTTTTTTTTTTAAAAAACTGACAACCAAAGCTCAGAGGAAAAAGTAACGTTGGGATGAAATAAAACAGGAAGGGAAAGGAGATGGGCTTTCAGGTGAGTTCCAGAGCTTCACAGCTTGGACGGCAAAAGAAAAGGCATAGAAAACAGTGGTATGAGAAGGCATAGAAAGCGAGCGATAACGAGAAGAACGGAGTGAACGATCAATAGAAATGGACTGGTATTCAAAACTTTCTTTTAGATACGAAGGAGCCGAAGGGTTAAACAGGATAGAATAAAGTAGGGAGAGAACGTGAAAATCCCTTCGACGACGGATCGGGAGCCAATTTAACTGAGTACTATAAGAAGGGACATGGTCGTACTTGTGTAGGTTGAAGATAAATCTAATAGAAAGGTTTTGGAGGCGCTCAAATTTATTTCCAGTTAATAGCTATGAAGCACATATGAGGCCGCATCACTTACGAGATTATTCAAAATCAATCGATAGATTAACAAAAAAATATAGACAGGAATACTTACTACAACTGAATTACCAGCAGACAGAACACTTACTAAGGTCAGCAAAATGACTTCACCACGCACGCTATACAAAACAATATCAATACACTTATATCCTTAATTCGTTACTAATATTATAAAGGCAAAAGTTTGTATGCATGGATGGATGTTTGTTACTCTTTCACGCAAATACTGCTGAATGGATTTAAACGAAACTTTACAATAATACAGCTTATACATCAGAATAAGACATAGGCTATAATTTATGTATATCTGTCTTTCTGTCTGAATGTTACGCCTTCAGCCTATTCTACGCAGACGTAGTCGCGGGTGCAGCTAGTAATTATATATGATGCCTATGGATTTTCGAAAAACGAATCGTATTCCATTTCGTTGTCAACTGCAGAAAAGCTTATGAAGGGAACGCGCTACATTAGGCCAAATTTAGGTCTTCCTTCCAGCAAAGTACGCCAGAAGTACAATCGCGGGGCAATCGACTTTATACTAACGTTCCGTGACCGAAAGCAATTAAAATCTTGGCTCAGACTGTGAATTGTAATTTTACGAGCTCGACATTAGAAGAAAACATCGTAAATATAACTTTTAATTGTATTTATTTAGACGCAAACGTCTTTCTGTTCCGTACAGACCTTTGACCAATTCACGCATGTATGTACTAGTCACAGATCTGTACAGGTTTTATTAGCTTAGGGTCTGATAGCATAACGTCTGCTCATACAAGATACAAGTGATGATGTGACGCTGTTTTAGTAGGTGACCAGTATCCTCTAAGATCTTTTTGAATAATATATCAATTTAGAACACCAAAAAACGACGCTTTTGTGTTTTTTTTTAATTGACAAATTACCTTTTTTTAATACATATAAATAATGACATATGACGCAGTTATCAAGCAGTCTTTGCCAAAGATATTTAATTATGGAATTTTAAATTAAATAACTTATTTTATCTGATTCAGATTGTCTTAATTAAACTTTCCTAATACCATATTACTTAAACGCTCTTTACCCTCTTTTACGCATCCACTTTTTATTTTATTTCCAAAAAAAAAATATCAAATATTTCTACTCACCTGTATCCGTTCCGAATAATTTAATACAACACTACATCAAACACCGAAATAGTAATCAATACACTTCACTCGTTTCATCGGAATGGAATAATCGTTGAAAAACTTATTGAACAATATTGGAATAACACAAAGAACGAGTGCCAGAATTATTTCAATAAATTTTAATAATGAAAGTTGATTATAGTTAATATAAAATCAGAGCCACATTTTAGTTAATAACAATAAGGTATAATCAAGCTTCCACAAAGTTATCGACTGAAAGCTCCGTATCATGCCTGAAGGTTTTTCAGTAGTGTTGCCCATGTGACAAGGTTTTCCTTTCTACAATATTGGGAAAAATATTTTACTTTTTTACAAACTGTTCTATGATTTATAATACAATTATCTAAAGTGACAATTTAACATTACATTTAAGTAATGTCACGATCTTCTAGAGCAATATTTTTTTTTTTTTAAAACTTTCTCGCTGCATTCGACTGAGGATAGGCTTACATATAAAATATAATATTATCTTCAAATCATCAAATTAAAAAACTTGAACACATTATTTTCACTCAAAATAACAAAATACAATATCGAAAAACACAAGCTGTCTAAACTTGTAAGAACCGTCATACGATTAAACAACACGATAATTTAATTAACCCATTTTTTTTTTCTTAATACCCCTAACTAATTAAGAACTTAGGTATCCTAATTCTCGTTACATATATAACACTAAACTTCGTAAAGTAGCACAAATAATAAAACAATGGTAAAAAATATTACGACCTTTGCCTTATGTACAAAAAAACAAAGTGGATTGTGGAACTGAAAGAAAATGTGTTTGTTTTTGTTTGTAAACAGTTAAACACAAACTTTTGAAAGAGAGTTTAAATTATTCAAGTATCTCATGAGAATTAGTTCAAATGCATACCAATCAAGGTGTTTATGAGTGCGATTATTGTCATAAACAGTACCTAAACAAATCAAGTATTGTGTCACATATCGAATTCCATTTAAGGCCCTATTTACATATTTGCCACATATGCTGTAAGTCATATAAATCACAAAACAAATTAAACGCTCATTTAAATAGTCATAAGTGGGATAGACCATATCAATGCAATGTTTGTGGTAAAAAATATGTCCACGCGCAAAGTCTCAAGTCGCATATAAGAACCCACGAGAACGGGAGATGCTTCATATGCGAGACATGTAGCAAAACATTCGTAAATAAATGTAGCTTAGACAGACATTTATTGACGCACAGTGGACGCAGGCAGTTTGAATGCGATAAATGCTGGAAAAGGTTTTACCAAAAGGCACATTTGATAGCGCACCATGCAGTCCATAGTGACGAAAAACATTTCCTGTGTGACATTTGCGGCCGATATTTCACTAGGAAAGACACTTTGGTAGCACATTTGAAACTCCATGAATCGAATAATAAACATGATATGAATCGAGACATAAAAGATACTATCAGAGCAAAACCTGAAGAAGCACACTTTAAATTGACTGAAAGTATAATAAAAAATAGAATACCTGCCAAATCTTCATATAACAACATTGGCAATGATGTGGATAACTCGCACTACTCTGAAGAAAAAGAAAATATTTATTGTAAAAATAATAGAAACAGTACATTCAACTTTGGGCCTGTAAAGACAAATGGATTATCATTAGATATGAAATCAAATGCTGTACCTAACAGTAGCAATTTATGTCTAACAAATATAGATTCAGGCTTAGAGAAGAAATTAAATACTGACATAATCCACAAATGTACAGTATGTTATAAGGTGTACAAAAATAAGAAATCCCTCAACCTTCATATGAATTTGCATACATTGCACAATACGCATGTTTGTGAAATTTGCTCAAAGGTGTTTACAATAAGAAAGAAATTTGAGATGCATAAATTAAGTCATTCTGGTGTGAAATTACATTCCTGTGCAATATGCGAAAAGAAGTTCACCGCAAAGCACTCCCTTGACGCTCATCAGCGGATTCATGAAGGACATAAACCATTCCAATGTTCATTATGTGGAATGAGGTATATCCTGTGCATTTCATTTTCTTAGTTTCTAAGGATCGGTCAAGGAGTTCAAAACTCATTGTCACTACCATAAGACAACAAATTCGGAGGTTTTATTGTAAAAGCCTACAGGTTACTTGCAATATGACAAAGGAACAAACATTATTTAAAAATTATTAAAGTTTAAAGTGTTAAAAAATCATTTTATTTTGAAAATATAAAGATATATCTATTATATAAGAATTCCGTTTCAATTAACAGATTTTATTGTAAATTACAAACTTATAATGTGTAGCACAATGCAATTCAATGCAATCTATCATGCAGTATTAGGCCAGTCTTTGAATGACTCCGTAGATCAGTTGCCAAGGTATTGGTCTCGGCGCCATGGGACGCGGGTTCGATTCCCAAACAAGACAACTATTTGTGTAACTTACAGATAATTGTTCTGGATCCGGGTGTTTGTCCACGTGAAATTTGTGTATATAAAATTTCCGTACACTACAGTACAAGGGGCAATGTGTTCCAAGGGAAGAATACATTTCATCTTCTAGGTTGCAATGGTTGTTGCAACTTACTACCCAACCCCTTCCAAACAAAATGCAAGCCAATCTTTAGAGACGCAAGTCTTCAGATTATTTGTGTCAATAACTAACATTTCTCTCTACTCTATTTGAAAAGTTTACAAGCACTAAAATATTATCAGACTGTCTTGTCATGAAAAGAACAGTGATGTATTGGATTGACCTAGTGAAAGGAACTATAAGAAGTGGTTTGAAACTCGTAACAGTCTGTTTCAATATTAAATCTACAGATAGATTTAGTTACTAGTGATAGATATTTTTCATTAGCTGCATAATAGTTAGGTCAAAATTCCATTTCCATTAACCAAATCTATCTGTAGATATAATATAGAAACTGTCAAATTATACAGCATTTTAATTTGCAGGTTTACCAGAAAACATTCACTGGAGCGGCACTTGCTTGTCCACAGCGGTATGAAGTCACACTCATGCGGAAGCTGCCACAAGTCGTTCACACAGAAAATACAACTCACCAATCATGAGAGAACTCATGGCCAAAGCAGGCCTTTTTTATGTACTGATTGCGGAAAGAGCTTCAGCAGAAGAGATAGCTTGAATGTTCATAGCAGAATTCACAATAGGAAAGAATATAAGATCTTGGAGTCTGGAGATTACATGAGCTAAAAAGTTAATTTGGTGGCCAAACACTGCTTAAATCCTATTGAAATACAAAGTAGACAAACATATGGAGATTTTCCTGGATGGGAATATAATCTCAGTAGTGAATGCAGGCGCAAATCAAAAAACTTATTCCTCAATTTTATCTACAAATTTGATTGGTTATAAGTCAAATAAGTTCTATAGCCTTCAATGGGCATTAATGATCTGATATGAAAAGTCAATGTTGTACTACCATAGTGTTTGATGTACTAAATCAAACATATAAATAAATTTAATTCCGAGTTATTTTTCTTCTATGGATAATAAAGACGTATTAGCTAGACCCTTTCCTTATGTTAATTTCGCATATTTGAAAAATATTGCATCCATTTTGTCATTTAGTACAAACATTTTTGTTCATCTTTAGGATGTGCGTAAATCTTGAACAAAATATTAATACAATTTGATTGCATATGTATCCATTTTTATGTAGGCCACATTCCAGGCAGCAATCAATGAATACTGTACATAGAGCTTTAATAATTAACAAACTCATGTCGTTGTCTAAAAAAAAAGTATCAGCCTATACATGTCCCACTGCTGGGCAAAGGCCTCCTCTGCACAAAGGTTATCAGGGCATAGTCCACCACGCCGCCGAAATGCGGATTGGCGGATTTAAAATCTTGGAAATATTTTTTTTTATTTATTATTTCCAAAATATGCAGGTTTCCTCACAATGTTTTCCTTCACCACTAAGCACGTGATAAGTCAGCACTTAAAATTAACAATTTCATTGGTGCCGGCACCGGGGATCGAACTCGGGGTGCTCGAATACATTGAATTAAAGGCGAGCGCCCAGACATATCACGGCTCTAGAGACTGCCATTTATGTTTCAAGATCTACTTTCGATAGAGCCGAACATCATCCCAACCCTCTGGTGGTAAGCGCAGCAAATTACCAACCCGACACAAACGCGAACGTCATCAAGCGTCGCCCGTGAAACGTCCTCATCTACCCGGTCGAGGCAGGGGACTTAGATACGCCGGACCCACCGCCGGGGGTCCCACCGGATAACACTACACCCACAGCTAGTGTAACAACAAACACAATAGTTCGCCTTCAACTCCGAGCACGGCGAGACCAACACAACGCGTACACAAGGTACACCCGCGTTCCAGGGCGGTTCTCACCGCCCCCAGCCACCGATTAACTAAAAACACAGTCGACGGCCATCGGGGTCTCGGTCCGCACCGCAACTTCGATGGCCCTTAGATGACATGTCGTAGCTAAACGCACGCATGAGAACATGCGCGGCCCTACCCACAGCGGAGGGCCCAAACCCGTGGGTTCTGGCTAGCCCACCGGTTCTGCGTCAGATGAAGCTTTAATAGTCTCGGGACTGAAAGCAAAAACATCAGTTAATTCAAGATACAAGATCTACTTCACTATTAAGACAGGCTTCACCAGGCAGGATTAATAAAAGACCTACTTTGTGCTTTCAAAGCTATTATTGCCTCTCAATTACTACTCCACATGCATTGTTGTTGTTTTTTTTTAAAAAACATTGCCCTTACTTTGGTATAACACTATCCCGTATTGTAAGGACGTTTTTACAAAGATAAATTTCACGCGGACAAACACCCAGATGCGCAACAACTACCTGTGGGTCACACAAATAGTTGTCCCGTGTGGGAATCGAACCCACGACCCCCCACGCCGAAGCCGATACCTTGGCTACTACGCCACGGAGTCATCAAGTGATTGTGATTATAGAATAACAATACATATACTTTATTTACATTAGGTTACGTAACAACATCAAACAGAATACAAATGGCCTCGGACCCACCACCGGGGTTCCCGCCGGATAACACTACACCCACAGTTAGTGCAACAACAAACACTAGTTCGCCCTCGCCTCCGAGCACGGCGAGACCAACACAACGCGTACACAAGGTACACCCGCGTTCCGGGGCGGTTCTCACCGCTCCAAGCCACCGATTAGCTAATTGCACAGTCGACGGCCATCGGGGTTTCGGTCCGAACCGCGACCTCGATGGCCCTTAGATGACACACCATAGTTAAACGCACGTATGAGCACATGCGTGGCCCTACCCACAGCGGAGGGCCCAAACCCGTGGGTTCTGGCTAGCCCACCGGTTCTGCGTCAGATGAAGCTTTAATAGTCTCGGGACTGAGAGCAAAAACATCAGTTAATACACAAATGACTTATACAAATAAAAATTACTTAAATCTTACCGTTAAAATAAATTTTAATAATGGTAATAACAATAAAAGGTACTAGATGGGTTATTTTAATATTTTTATAGTGTTTGTATGCTGGAAAGGATATAACAACAGAAGCGCCAAGCATTGCTTCAAATGCTAAATAACACTGTAGAAAGAAGGCGTTAAGATTTTCGTCGCTGTGGCTATCAGCCATTTAGCTCAGTGGCTAGAGCGTCAGGCCGGGAATGCCGAAGACGTGGGTTCGATTCCCACAGCGGCGACAATCTTTTCGTACTTTTTCTACATGTTCAATCTTAAGTGCAGAGATTAGCACTATAAAAAACTTTAAAAAAAAATTTTTAGTGTGTATAGAATGTCTTGATTTCATTGCTTTATGATATAAATTTTTTTATGATAGGGCCACGCAACATTGTTTGCTGTTACATGAATGGGCAGACCCATCTGGATAATTACCACAACCTCAAAGAAGACTGGCGTGAAGTGGAAGTGTTCCATTTCTTCATTTCTTCTGGTGGGTGAGCTGACTGGGGCCCACTTTATTAAAAGATAGCAACGCATCTGCAACAGTTAACTCGCGTGCCATCTTCTCAAATAAACAAAGCCATAAATAAAATATTAATTAAAGAGGAAGAAAAGTTCGATTAATTGAGGAAAATAGAAATATTTTATTATTTACAAATACTATGACAATTATCACATTTCAATGGTTACACACTCAAACTTGCATACATTGATAACCAGTTTATATTGATTTCCTAAATCTAAGATTTTATATGGCTTATGAAGTTTTAAAATTATGTTAGGAGCCAACTTACAGTTACTGTTAACATAATATCCATTTATAAATATTAGGTGTCTTTCATCACATAAATCTATTGTCTCTATTAGATAGGAGCCATATTTGAAATGTACTTTTTGTATACGGAACACAATATGTTCACTTTTGGGTATGATGAAGTTAGAGTTTTTCGCCAGGAACTTCTCGTGTTGCCATAGTGAGATGCTAGCATTTTGTTTCCTCAAAAGGCAGTCGAGACGGTATGCCAGTCCGTCCTTTTTGTACTTGCTCTTTTTTTTCTCTGTATTAATGTTTATCTCCCAGCTACCATTAGATGCAACTGAACTTGATGCTTGCACTGGCAAAGGTGCATTGTCTCCATTCTGAGTTAAAGAACTGCCTATTTCTAAATCATCACTATGTTTTGAGGTGCTTTTCGGCGTTAATGTTTCACATTCGCTTATTGATTGCTGTGAAGCGCAATCAGAACCAAAATGGCTATCGAAATATGATTGAACCCTTTTTACTAAATCTTTCTTTGTCCTTGGCTTTGAAGCATCAATAGTTTTATCGATGTTATTACTTGTTAATGATTCTTGATTTTCCCATTTGGTATTAAAATGTATTTTACCTTCATATTCGTTCAACAATATCTCTTTTGTACAGTACAATTCATTTGAGTTGGAACTTGATTCATTGTTACGTGACATTGATTTAAAAGAATTTGCATCATTAACATTACTAGCAAAATAATGTGACGTTTCTAATTGTATACTTGGTATATTGGTGCTGTCTTTTATTTTAAGCTTTTCAGATTCATTGTTGGTAAGAAATAGCCTCTTTTTGATAGTTGGCGATACTATAGTAGACTTACATTTTAGTAACAATACAGGACTCTTTACCTTCCTCTTTGGTTCGTTTGATTGGACCGTACTTTTCAGTATTGGTGATGAATTTATTTTAACATTAAAATTTTCTGTATGTTGCTTACTGTCTGAATGTAGTTTACTTATAATTGTTGATTTATCAGTGTTCGAAGGTTTGTGTTTATGTTCAACGCTTACGATACTTAAGTTCGATAGATTTTTATGCACCCGTTTCTTCCGTTTCCTTTTCCTATGAAAGTTCAGAGTTGATGGATCGTAGTTTTTCGAAATGTTTTCATAATCGCTAGATTCACTGGATGACCAACGAATATCCTCATTATGTTCCTGAGAATTCAATAAGTCGAACTTTTTTGTAAAACAATTGTCTCTGTGTTTTTTCATTTGTTATTAAAATCAACATAAATTTTTATTAAATACAATTGCTACACACATACACATAAATTACAAAACAAATTTGACTTTAATAATTAATAATTTTTACATAGGTTAATGAACTCGTGTTTTGTAATAGTTTAATTCTTAAATTGACTAAATATGATCTATTATTAACTAATCCCAGTAGTTATTCTTATATTTTTGACATATTATTGTGTTGGTAACAGTGTTGGACGGTGCTTTTGAGAGGTTTGAGCAGAACAAACGGGCGGTTGGTTTACATTTCTACGTTACCAGTAAAGATTTAAGATTGGAAGGAAACATTTCTCCTTTTCGTTCCATTCTGGATAAAGCACACTTTTAATTATAGAAAGTGAAGGTGTTTTCAGTTTTCAATAATAATAAAATGTTACGTTTTAAATAAGTTTCATTTTTTTCTACAATACTTGTATGAAGTAAGTACTTAAAAATAAAATTGAAATACAAAGCTGCGTATCGTACTTATTTTTAAAATGAAAAAATGTACTTAAAATAGTTACATAATAAAAGTAACCGTTTAAAAACCGATCGTTGGTATTTGCTACGGTTGACACTAGTGCCGCAACATCGCTCCGCAGTTGGCAGCCCTGATTTGGTATTTTTATTTGCCGGTGTTATTCAACCAACTTCACGTCGATTGAGTTCTCAAAACAAATACGCACAAGTGCATACATAACATCAACCATCTATTACGTGTACGTCGTTCGTTACCATTGTTTAGTTGTTATTTTAAAAGAGCTTTCACAAGATCTTATTGTAGAAAACTGCTCGTATTGCATATTAAAAGCTTGGTATAGTCCTGGCCACTTTGATCGAAATGGAAGTTGACCGCATCGCTAGCGATACGGAAAACGTGGCGGTGGACGAAAACGATAAGGCGATCGCCGACGGAGGCGCCGGGGACGCCGGCAGCTCTCATTCTGGTCGTATCAAGCGCAAAAACAAGAAATATGGGCGTAGTAACAGCAAAGATGGAGTTAGCGCGGTGACTCCGCTACCGAAGTACCGGAGCTGGAAGAACAGCCGCAGGCCTCGAAATGGCCACGGCAGGGGCCTGCCCAAGAAAGGTAACCTTTGTCAAGTTTCATGTGTTATTTGCATTTAAGTAACCGAATGGCCTTAAAGAAATTTCTAGAATGACTCCATGCAGTTGTTTTATGTGCCTAGCGTTTAATTTACAACTTAATTATTGTTTACTTCGTACCGGCGTTAGACTACACTTTAACCTGTTCATACAGTAGTTCTCTGCAATTTATAAAAATTTCTGATAATCGTGTATATTATGTATCTTAGGAAAGTAACGCCTTTACAAATACAACAAATCTTTGTTATTGTCGGATGGGAACGTAATTGAATTCAAAAAAGCTGTACGTATTATCTCGTGTTGTATTTCCCGACATAAATGAACGCTATATACGATCATTGATTTATTTATTGCGTTTCGAGCGGAATGTAAACACGCGGTTATTTTATTTTCGACGTGGTGTTGTTGCGAGGCGCAAATATGGTTACCAACGTTGCGACGGCGGGCGACATTTTAACGTTTCAAGGTCACGCGTTCGTATTCGACTTTTGCGCAGTTGTAATGGAATCGAATTGGCATAGGTCATTTGTGTTTACATGTTTTCGTTTTCCTAATTTCGTTGTTATTGATGGATAAATTTAACACGAATGTTGGGAGATGGTCCAACGACCATACAACTATTGTTTAGCCGATTACCGTTGAAGATGAAGACAGTATGTGTTCGGTTTTTCGAAATTTTTGGTGTTGAAATCGACTTCGGTGCGTTGTAAAAATGTAAACAATGGCTGTCTGTCTCTCGTCTCAGTTTACACGTTGGCCTATGTTTAAAAGAAAATTTAATATCATATTACTTACTATAAACCGTTATTTACCTAACAGGTCGATAGGCAGAGTTAGTGTTACATTTAAGTAATTTGAATAAAACCGTTTGATGAGGTTTTAAAATACAAACTGCAGTTTGAAAGCGAGAACATCATTCAATAAGTAATCAAATCAAATAAAATATCTTTATTCAACATAAGAGTATTACACTCACTTATTGATAGTAAAAATACGACCGACGGTTCGGCAAAGAAAGCCTCGGTACTGAGAAGAACCGGCGAAAGAAACTCGGCGGGAAAAGTAAACGTAATAAATACAAATGGCAGCTATTTATTAAAACATAAGATTGTATAGCTATTACTTAGGTTGTGAGAGTACATAACTGCTATTTTTCGTACATTGAACGTGAAATTTCAAAGAGTTCCTTAACTCGTTGTTCATCATTCTTCTCTTCACATTTTGTAGGAGAATGTATTAAATGGGGTGGCTGTCTATAGTTTATTTTGCAACAAAATGTTAAGTGGTCATCGCCGCCTAGGGTTGCCAACCATACTTTACAATAACTAATTTTACTGTGTTTTTTGTAAAGATACTTTATAGTTTTGCATAAAAATAAAGTATTTGAAAATATTCTATTTTCAATATTATTGTGTAAATAAAACAATTAAAATGTGTGTACGCATATGGACAGTTACTGAATTTCTTTTAAAGTTTCAAGATACTTTTAAGTTGAAACGGAATGCTTTCGAAATTAGAGGCTTTTGCTGTTAATTATTTATTTCATGATATCACAAAAACATTTTTTCCCTATAAAAATTTGTTACTTCTTTTATTTAAATTGGGAGTGCAAAGATATCTTCAAAATAATAAATAAAAATAAATAAATCAAACATCGCGGACATCCCCTGTATATTAATAATAACTGCTGCCCGCGACTACGTCTGCGTAGAATAGGCTGAAGGCGTAACATTCAGAGAGAAAGACAGATACACATAAAATATGTATACAAATTATAGCCTATGTCTTATTCTTATGTATAAGCAATATTATTGTAAAGTTTCATTAAAATCCATTCAGTAGTATTTGCTTGGAAGAGTAACAAACATCCATCCATACATACAAACTTTCGCCTTTATAATATTAGTAAGGACTAGAGAAGTGCAGAATGCTAATATTGTTTTCTCAAATTATGCATAAAAAATACATTAAATCGTTATAGAAAAAATTACACACACTACCATGCATTTGACACACACGCATAATATATACTCCTTAGTTTATTTGAGAATAGACTAATACTGTGCAAACATACAATTTAATTATGGTCTCCTTTACTCCGTCCACTAGTAAATATAGGATACAAGTTTAGAATTAAAATGCAGTTTAGAATGTCTATGAACGACAGCGTCGCGGCCCCTTGTCTATGGAAAGTTGTTCAAGTTCTCGTGTAGTTGCGCAACGGGCCGTTGAACCCTAGACTAGGTTTCTGCCGCAGCGCGTGTCGACCGGACTGCGGCCTTCGTACAGCCGGACGCGAAATGTTCTAGGTTCGATTCCAGACATATTTTTACTCCGGTCGCGAAATATGTTCTAGTTTCGATTCCAGATGTTTTTTTTTTTTTTTTTTGTCTTTTTTTTAAACACTGCCCTTACTTTAGGATAATATTATCCTGTGTTGTAAGGACGTTTTACAAACATAAATTTCACGCGGACAAACACCCAGATGCGAAACAACTATCTGTGGGTCACACAAATAGTTGTCCCGTGTGGGAATCGAACCCACGACCCCCGACGCTGAAGCCAATACTTTAGCAACTGCGCCACGGAGTCATCGCAGATTGGTACCGAGCGACACAAATGGTTAATGACTTTCAGGTTGTCGCGTCCGTATGGCCAATCGCCGAGTGGACCTCACACCTCAATCGGAGGATTTATCACTGTAGCGTTGCCAACCTTTAATGAGCCCTGTATTAGTCAACCAGCGACCCGCCCCGGTTTCAAACCGGTGCAATGTATATTATATTATACACATAAACATCCCTCTTGAATCACTATCTAGTTAAAAAAACCCGCATCAAGATCCGTTGCGTAGTTTTAAAGATCTAAGCATACATATGGACAGTCAGACAGCGGTACGACTTTGTTTTATACTATGTAGTGAAGACGAAATCCAAAGTCAATTGAAGTAACAGCCTATATACGTCCCACTGCTGGGCAAAGGCCTCTATGCAAAAGGCATTGGTGCTTGATCAACCACGCAACCATTGCGAATTTTTTTTCTAATATATATTATTTCGAATATATATTATTTCGAAAATTCGATTCCCACCCACTACTGGAAAAATATTGTGTGATGAACATAGTGGTTTTCTAGTGTCTGGGTGTTTATGTATAATATGTATTTATTTACAAAAGAAAAGTATTTTTACGTATGTTTATCACTTATCTTGCTTAGTATGGGACTAGAGGACGATTTGTAAAAATGTGTCCTAAAAATATTTATTTATATATGTACATACGCCTTTGCCCAGCAATGGTACATTAGGCTGTGACTACATTATGTCGTAACTATTTATCTCATGAACGGTAAAGGCCTGTTAAAGTTAAACACGTAAATGCTTGCGTTTCGCCCCTGACCTTGGCTGTATCGATCCCGCGGAGGTCTAGGTTAGATAGAAGGGGACCCCACCCCACCCCGGAAGCTTTAATATATGCGCAGGGGATGTTTTCTACGCGTCTAGTCCTTCGCGCCACCCCTTTATTTTAAACGAAACTAGTGGAGACACGATTTGCCGTTTTAAAGGACACAATACTGTTTTACCGAACATTAATGTTTCTCGATAATCGATAAGTGACTATAATATCCTTACTAATCCTTTTAATATTATAAAGGCGAAAGTTTGTATGTATAGATGGATGTTCGTTACTCTTTGACTCAAATACTACTGAATGGATTTTAATGAAACTTTACAATAATATAGCTTTTACATCAGAATAAGATACGGGCTATAATTTATGTACATATTTTATGTATATCTTTCTTTCTGTTTGATTTTGACAATCGATCCAAAATTGTATATAATGAAAATGTTACAGAACGCATTGTTTACCTCCTCAATCTATAAAGTTGCAGCGTATACATGTCCCACTGCTGGGCAAAGGCCTCTGTATAGAGGACATTAGGGCGTAGAAATAATTTTCGTTATTATTTCGAATATATGTAGTTTTTCTCCCTCCGGTTTCCTTCACCGTTGAGTACAGGTTAGCTCAGAGCCCGCCGTTTGAATACCGGTGCCAGCACCAATGAAACTATTCGTGGATCGATTCGAGATATTTTTTATTTTTTCCGAATCATCACGTGCTCAATCTATAGGCATATATATTCATTTATCTAATCAGGCTTTCCATCTGAACACATACAGAATATTGGTATTTTGTAATGATTAGATAACGCCGCATAAATATCAAAACATAATTAATTTAGGTTTTATAACAACAATGACTAGCTAATGCTCCAATTAACTCGTAAACTCGCAACAAATTATTTTTTTTCCCAAGTTCTGACGTCATGGCTTGCCAATGAAACTACTTGTTACTTAAATGATGTTAATGGTAGTTTTTGTTTCTAATTAATGGTAACACTATTTTACACTAGCTGCTGCCCGCGACTACGTCTGCGTGGAATAGGCTGAATGCGTAACATTCAGACAGAAACACAGATATACATAAAATATTTATATAAATTATAGCCTATGTGTCATTCTGATGTATAAGCTATATTATTGTAAAGTTTCATTAAATAAATCCATTCAGTATTTGCGTGAAACAGTAACAAACATCCATCCATACATACAAACTTTCGCCTTTTTAATATTAGTAAGGATTAAGTAAGTAAGGCAAGTTACAACGTACATCATACGCCCCACTGCTGGGCGAAGGCCTACTGTACGACATTGAGAACATCCTCCTTTTTGAAGTCAGTCAAAAAGTGGTTCCAAACCTGTACAGCGAGGTAGAAAATATTGGGGATCTAATTGATGGTCACCCTAATGTCTCCCCCTAGTTCAAGGCCATTATATCAAATCTCAAACGCAAAACACATCACAACGGACTTGCATGCGATAATGGCCTTTACGTCATAATATCGATAAGTTAAATTTTCCAACGAACTCCTACCCCGTTGGGTTACATGATACATTTACAATTACATTTATTTTTATATTTACAATACAATAATACATACAATTTTATTTTTATATTTATCCGAGTACTAAACATTTTAATGAAACTACAATTACGTTATGGCTTTAATTTAACCGTACTTTTTCGAAATTTCTCCTGTTTGGTGCCTTTTAGACACTAATAATGTCCCAACCGTAAATATTATTGCTGGAGTATTCGTAATGTTACAGAACAAACAATTTATAGCGTGGCTATATCCATACTAATATTATAAATGCGAAAATAACTGTGTCTGTCTGTCTCGCTTTCTCTCCAAATCTACTTAACCGATTTAAATTAAATTTGGTACACAAATAGTCTAGAGCCTGAGGAAGGACATTGGCTATTTTTTAATTTGAAAAAAGTTTTGTAAAGGGTTGAAAGATATTTACTTAAGGGGCACAACGCGAGCGAAGCCGCGAGCGAAAAGCTAGTATTTAATATAGCATTTTTATAGCACTAAAAGTATGCAGGAACAACGATTATTTACGAAAATCTAACGGACTGCCAAAAAGTACAAGACAAGTAGTATAAACTGTTAAAGTGGTTAAAACTGAGAGATACTCAGTTTTAACCACTTTAACAGCTTCAAATTCAGGCTGGCAAGCTAGTTATTAAAAGCATACTAAACGCAAAAATTAATCATGTAAATAATTAACGTTTCAGAATCCATAAAAAAAAGTAAAGTAACAGCCTATAATTTTTCAGGGCCTCGCGGCTCCGCTGCGGATTTCAGACTCCACATATCTTCGAAAGATTTTTTTTTTGCTGTTATTTCGAAGATATGCAGGTTTCCTCACGATGTTTTCCTTCACCGCTGAGCAAGTCTGGCCTTAAAATTAACAATTTCATTGGTGCCGGCACCGGGGATCTAAGTCTGTTTTCTCGAGTATACTGAATTAAAGGCGAGCGTCCGCACAATGCGATAAAATATAGATATCACGGCTGTCAGAATCCATAAAGTGTATTAAAATTAATTAGTTTCTTTATTTGCTGATAAATATTAAAATTAATGTAAAATTAATTCTGTTCACACAGCGGATATCTTGTTCCGTTATCTAATGAGGTTAATGATTAAACCACATAGTTGTCGTTGTTTTGAACAAAGCTCGACACAAAACGCTCGAATAAACATTGCTATCTCCTCCGAATGTTCGACAGACCGCTTGTAACCTTGCATTGTGATGTAACCGTTTATTTGTTCGCGTGAATCATTGTATGTAGCACCACAGATTGGCCCAATTGTTGGTCCAACATTTCACGTTGAACCAACAATTTGGAGATGACGCGGCTTTCGCCCAATGTTGGTGCGGTTGTTGGTTCCAATGCTGTAATGGCCTCTGTACACGTTTGGCCTAAGTGCGCGGTGTGTATTTGTTCACACATTTGCGTACTGCTCATTGTAACGCGCCAAGATCCTTTGATGTGTGCTCAAAAAACCCACACAATTCGGCTTGCCGGCCAACGTTTGCGCCAACTACAATTCGTCACAAACGTTTCGCAAAACAGCCCTCTACACTGGTCCAATGCATTGGCCCAATGTGTACAGGTGCCTGAAGACTTGACTTCCACATGTTGGAGATGACTGCCGCGGCTTACACCCAACGTTGGCGCGATTGTTGGGGCCAACTTTGACCATTTCAGCACCACATTGGAGTTATTCGCACAAAGTTGTGTTCTTGTAGCCAATACACCCAAATGAGTGCCGGTTTTGGACGAATGTTGGACAAAACCATGACCTTGCGTAATTTGACGACCCGATCGCCGCAGTGGGTGAATGTGCCTCCTGCGCCAGAGGGTGCGGGTTCGATCCCGACTACGGAAAAAATATTATGTGATGGACATAGTGTTTTGCCAGTATCTAAATAAAAGTATGTTTAAGAAGGTTTATGAGTTATCTAGTACCCAGCAAAAGCGCTGCTTAGTTTGGGACTAGAGAACGTTGCTTAAAAATTTGCCGTAAAGTGTTTATTATTTTATTTATTAATAGCAACCAAAAGCGGGCGTTCAACCCGCACTAGCTGCTTTTCGTGGTAGTTTCCGGTTCGCTGCTACCAAATGCTGGAATGATATCCCCCCCTATAAGAAATTTAGTGTGTATTAATTCTTTCAAAGCTAAAAAAAAAAGGCTTTTAGCCTTTCTGATACCAATGCAAAGATTCGGCACTTGAAACCGTAAACTTGATTTATTTATTTTCCTTGTTTTTATTTTTATCTTTCCACAAATCAACGTAAACAATTCCAAAAACATTAACACTTACCAATCATTACACAGACACACAAACAGGCGTTAAATGCAATTGTTGTTATGTTTATTAATCATCTGTTATTGTTAAATTATAAGTATACATAAGTCTAACTGTGGTAGGGCCACGCAGCAGCCTCGGCTGTTGCACGTACGGGCAGGCTCGTCCGGGTGAGTGCCACGACCTCACAGAAGACCGGCGTAATGTAGAAGTTTTACACTTCCGTGTTCCGTCTCGCGAGCGAGGTGGCCGGTGCCCACTTTACTGAAAGGTGGCAACGCGTCTGCAACCCTACGGGTGTTGCAAACGGCCACGGGCGGCTGCTATCACTTAGCATCAGGTGCGAACCGCCAGCGCGTTTGTCAAATAAAAGAGTCCCGTCTGTGGCAGGCGGCGCCGGTGGCAAGGGCGTGTGGGGCGCGCCCGGCTGCGAGCTCCTCGAGGAGTACGAGGAGGACGCCAACGACCCCAACTACGACTCGGAGGCTGTGACCAACGGCGACATCGAGTTCAAGCAGGTGATAGTCGAAGCGGACCCCGAGGAGGTTGTGGTGAGTTTTTTTTTTTTTTTTTTTTTAATGTGTACAGTTGCCAAACGAGCAGACGGTCCACCTGATGGTAAGTGAATACCGCCACACGTGGACATCTGCCACACCCGAGGGTTGCAGATGCGTTGACAACCTTTTAAAAATTGGGCTCTTACTTAATTGAGTACTTATCTATCTATTTATATCCACTCGTATACAGCGTGTCGTTGCAACCGCGACAATAAATTAACACACACATAGAGGATGACTTTTTAAAATTGTATTAAGCATTTACATTATTTAAACGTCAACATTTACCGAGTTATTAAATTTTACAAAACAAACATTTTTGGAACACCCTTACGTATAAAACTGTAACGTAAAGTTCATTTGTAAAGGTAGCAAGTAGCGTTAGACGTGTGTTCATTTATTTTTGCGGTTGTAACTACACGCTGTATATTAATACTAGCTGCTGCCCACGACTACGTCTGCGTAGAATAGGCATAAGGCGTAACATTCAGACAGAAAGACAGATACATATAAAAATATGTATATAAATTATAGCCTAGAGTAAAGTTTCATTAGAATCCATTCTGTAGTATTTGCGTGAAAGAGTAACAAACATCCATCCATACATACAAATTTTCGCCTTTATAATATTAGTAAGGAAGTGAGGACGTGAAGCAAAAACTTTGTACCCCTTTTACAGAAAATTGCGCGGACAGAGAAGTGTGAAATTTCCCACACTTATCTATATATATTTCCATAGAGATCATCATATATATTTATATATATTTCCATAGAGATCATCTATAGAGATTTCCACTGATAATTGACTCATCACTATATCTCTGGAACCATAAGGTGGGGAGACTTGAAATTTGGTAGGAATATTCCTTTCGCCGAGTTGAGGTCAGCTAAGAACGGATATTATAAAATGTTACCTGTTGAGTCCGCTAGTAGTTTATATAGAGAAAGAGTGCAGAATGCTAATATTTTTTTAATTGTGCATAAAAATTGTTGCATCGCTACTAATAAGCATTATAGCTTATAGTTTACGTATGTATCCTACAATGCGAACTCTTTGCTACAACACTATACTATTCTTTCTCATCCGCTCTTTCCCTATATTATCTCCGCGTCGTCTTCGCGAAGAATTCGCATAGCTTTCGCGGTCTTCACTAAAACTACAAAAGAGTACTTTGACACTTATGTACGCACGTGAGAAGTTACACTTCTTTAACGGAACAAAAGAAAAATAACTAAAAATTATATCCCCCTTTGCCAGTGCTCTTTATTTGTTAAAAAAAAATGAAATGCAATTGTTAACGGTTTAAATAACTTGTAGTTATAGGTGAATGTCGCAAAGTTGTTATTGGTTGCCATAGTTATACCGTGAAGTTTGTAGAAGTTGTTCGCTTTGCAACCAAATTCATCATGTCACCTTTTGACTGTCGGTGCGCGTGCATCATAAAATATTTACTCATGTAATTTTCTCCAAACGCGCCAAAAGAAGCGTAACTTTAATAATCTGTCTCGCACGCCCTCGTCCTTTCACTTTGCCTAAGCAGGGATGCTGAAAAATTATCGACACATATATATATCGATATTTTTACCGATATATTTTGATCCTATGTATCGATCCAAAATATTCACTATCGAAAATCGTATCAAAAACAATTTCTTTTTAAATTCGAATCCGGCACAGATATTCTCTCGTATTTTATACTTGACATCTACGGCTTCCGGACAAATGCTGGCAGTAAAAATATTAGAAGGTTCCTATTTAGTTTTTTTTTTTTGTTACGGGCTGAAACTTTTACTGATATATCGAGGTCGATATTGATTTTACGCATCCCTACTGCTTAGTAAACTTTGTCGCGCGTGCATATTTAGAAAAAATCTCGAACGTTCTGCCGTCCGCCCGGTCGGTCGTTCTGTTGCGACATGCTGTTCTAATAAAACCGCGGGAGTTAGGGCGCGGCCTCACGGCGGGCGGAGGCGGACGCCGAAGCGGGTTGCCACGTGAACACACGTTGCGTCAAGTCAAATTTTCCGTTTAGAATCGCTACGAATACATGCATTGTCCGTTGTTGTCACATTCAGTCGTGGGGCTTATATAATGGGCCGTGAAATATAAATACGCTTTTGAAGTTAGCTTAGGTCATAAAATGAATCTGTTTAGAAGCTTCCACAATTCACGTTTTCCATAACTGCCAGTTCAATCCCCGGTGAAATCCAATGAAATTGTTGATTTTAAGTGCTTATCACGTGAGCGACGAAGGAAAACATCGTGAGCAAAACAATAACATAAAAAAAATATTTTGAAGATATGTGCAGTCCGCAGTGGGCCTGCGTGGTGGACTATGCCCCGATACCCTCTGTCTAGAGGAGGCTTTCGCCCAGCAGTGGGACATGTATAGGCGTTTGCTTTACTTTTCCAACCGACTTCGAAAACGGGGGAGGTTCTCAATTCGACTGTGGTCAGTTTTTTTAAATTATTTTTTATGTTTTTTTACCTCAGAACTTTCAATGTCTGAACCGATTTTGATGATTCTTTCTTTAATTGAAAGCCTGGCTTCTCATGTGGTCCCATATTATTTTCATTGGTATTGGATCTTGGGCCCCAGAGATAAATGAATACGGGATGAGATATTTGAAGTCTGTTTTGTTTTTCGTTAATAAAAGTAATTTACTTTAGATGATAAAAAAAAATTAGATCGATTAAATCTAGTAAATATTATATATAATATGTTTAAAGTGAATGTCAAATTGTAACACAAAATGACTTGTTTCAAAACGCCTCCACGGAACGGATTATTTTCATCTGAACGGTATTTTTTTTTTTTTTAATTTTATAAATTTGATTATTTACTGCACATCATATCTGTACAAAGCGTGTGTTGCCAAGTCGTTGGGTGCATACCTTAACATTTCATTTACTTATCAACTAATACGTTATCTGCAAAACACCGGTCGAATCGATTAGATTTTTGTACAAGTTACGTTATCGCAGAAAAAATGTTTTAACAGTCAAGTGTATATCAAGATATACGAATGTTATGAAGCGATTTCCATGGTGATGAAATAATACATGTGGTAAAGGCTGCAGATAAATTCAGACTACTCGGATGTTTTTCTTTTATGTGAGAAGATGGCAAGCAAACTGGTATGGAGGCTCACCTGATGTTATGTGAAAAGTTGCCAAGAGAGCAGGCGGTTCACCTGATGTTAAGTGAATACGGCCGCCCATGGACATCTGCTACATTCGAGGGTTGCAGATGCGTTGACAACCTTTTGAAAATCGGGCTCCGGCCACCTCACTCACCTGGCGAAACGCGAAAGTATTACACTTCCACTTTACGCCGGTCTTCTGTGAGGTCGTGGTACTTACCCGGACGAGCCTGCCCATTCGTGTAACAGCCGTGGCTGCCGCGTGGCCCTGCCACCGTAAAAGTTGAATGAAAAATGTTAAGTGATAACCGCCCATTGATATTTGCAACAGCCCATTGATTATGAGGTATTGCAAATGTTTCAGTTTAAGACTGACACTTACCCACCCCTACCTCAGTTTCGAATAGACGATCATTATAAAGATGATCACCGGTTGTATCTTTCGCATACATCATCATCATCAGCCCGTATCAGCCCACTGCTGGGCATAGGCCTCCTCCCTCTTGCGCCATTCCCCCCCTGTCTTGAGCGGATCGCATCCATGTTTTTCCTGCGATAGCCTTGATTCGCATACATGCTGGATACATATTGGACTCGAGAGGCCCTTGAGTTTTTTTTTTATATTAGGAGTAAAAATAAGTTTCCGCCGTTTCATTGTAGATGGTGCGGCACGGTGTTTCGGTTAGCTTTCGCAGATGATAACCGGCTTAAAAAATAGTTTGGACATTCAAGAACAACATAACCTATTAATATCATTGATTTTATATTGGTAAAATATAATTATTATAAGTTGAAAATGTCAAAATTTGAGCCAAGTAAGCGTCATTTGCGGGAAATATTAGTTTACTTCTTTAATTTAAAGAAATCTGCTGCTGTGGCGCATCAATTGCTCGTAGAAGCATATGGTGAGTATGCTTTGAGTGAGAGAACGTGTCGAGAGTGGTTTCAAAAGTTTAAAAACGGTGATTTCGACGTAGAAGACAAAGATCGCAGTGGAAGGCCAAAAATTTACGAGGATGCAGAATTATTGGAGGAAGATTCATCTCAAACACAAAAAGAACTTGCTCTAACATTAGAAGTCACTCAGCAAGCAGTCTCACATCGTTTAAAATCATTAGGAATGATTCATAAACAAGGAAATTGGGTTCCGTACGAATTAAAGCCGAGAGATATTGAACGCCGATTATGCTTAAGTGAAATGCTGCTAGCTAGACATAAAAAAAGGGTTTTTTACATCGTATCATAACTGGTGATGAGAAGTGGATACATTATGACAATCCAAAAAGAAGAAAATCATGGGGATTACCTGGCCACGCGTCACCATCAACAGTAAAACCGAATATTCACGGAAAAAAACTTATGCTGTGTATTTGGTGGGATCAGCTAGGTGTAGTGTATTATGAGTTGCTTAATCCGAGCGAAACAATTACTGGAGCCCTCTATCGAACACAATTGATGAGATTGAGCCGAGCTCTGAAGGAAAAACGCCCTCAATACTATTCTAGACACGAAAAAATTATTCTTCTGCATGACAATGCTCGTCCACATGTTGCGACTCCCGTGAAAAAGTACTTGGAAACACTTGATTGGGAAGTGTTACCCCCACCCGCCGTATTCACCAGACATTGCACCGTCCGATTATCACCTGTTCCGGTCCATGGCACATGCTCTGACGGCGCAGCGGTTCACATCTTATGAGGATACCAAAAATTGGGTTGATTCGTGGATAGCCTCAAAAGACAAGGAGTTCTTCAGACGTGGGATTCGAATGCTGCCTGAGAGATGGGAAAAAGTGGTTGCAAGTGATGGGCAATATTTTGAATAAATTTATATTACCGTTCTTCTACAATAAATATTTAATTTGTGTTAAAAAACGGCGGAAACTTATTTGTACTCATATATATTTTTTTATGTGAGAAGGTGGCAAACGAGCTGACGGTCCACCCGATGCTTAGCGATAACCGCCGCCATTAACGTCTACAACACCCGTAGTGTTGCAGATGCGTTGCCACGTTTTACAGTGGACCCGGGCTACCTCACTCATATAGGGCGAGTGGACCCTACTACCTACCACGGACAAAACGATGTTTGCTGCATGCCATACGCCTCCACGACATGGGTTATCTTATCTCAACGGTTTTTTTTTTATAAAAAAAATCTGTTTATTTATACATAAATAAATTTGTTACTTTAATTTTTACAAAGCGTGTGTGTCTCGCCAAGTTGTCGGTTGCAAATCTTGACATTTCATGTAGTTTATCAACTAATACATTATCCGCAAATCACCGGTCGGATTATTTGAATATTAATAATAATTACTACATGAATTATCGAAAAAATATTTTATCAGTCCAGAGTATAATATTTTTTATATTATTTTTTTTTTAATGCGAAAAGACGGCAAACGATCCGGTGGTTCACCTGATGTTAAGCGATAAGCGGACCACGGCTACCTCACTCACGGAACGCAGAAGGATAACTCACGCCGGTCTTCTGAGAGGTTGTGGTAACTACCCGGACGGACCTGCCCGTATATGCAACAGCTAGGAATGTTGCGTGGCCCTGCCACAGCATAAAATGTACATATACGGATGCAATCCTTACTTAATATAATATTATCAAGGCGAAAGTTTGTATGTATGGATGGATGTTTGTTACTCTTTCACGCAAATACTACTGAATGGATTTTAGTGAAACCTTACAATAATATAGCTTATACTTCAGAATAAGAAATAGGCTATAATTTATATACATATTTTATGTATATAAGTCTTTCTGTCTGAATGTTACGCCTTCAGCCGCGCTACGCATACGTAGTCGCGGGCAGTAGCTGGTGTAGTAATAAATCACCTTCAGTGATGTTCTACGTCATCCCTTGTGTTCAGTAGCCAAGATTTCTCTACTATCCGCCGTCTCGGGTTCGATGGCCCCCCCGACTGGGTCACCGGCGATATAGCCACGACACTTTAAGCGCCTATCGCTACGACTTTGTTTTTTTTTTATCACTACATTGTATAAAACAAAGTCGTCCCTCTGTCTGTCCCTATGTACGCTCAGATCTTTAAAACTAAGCAACGGATCTTGATGCGGTTTTTTTTAATAGATAGAGTGATTCAAGAGGAAGGTTTATATGTATAATTCATGCATCATATTTATTTATTTATTTATTTAGGCTTACCGACTAAATACATACAGAACAATATTAATAAAGATTTACAGGTACCAACGGAATTATACTATATATGTATTTAACTTAAAGGTATGCACAACATTTCCATATGAAACTTAAAATTAACAAATGATGAAATATAATAGAAACAAAAAAACAAACTACACTATTCTATGCAATACAATTAATTTTAGTTGAGAGTTTAACATTTTATAATTTAAGGTTTTTATCTCTAGTTTGAATATAATATTGATATAATTTCTTTTTTTAAGGAACCCAGACTATCGCTAAAGAGATCTATATTACATTTATCGAAAATGTCGTTGTACTTTCTCATCATAAAACATACAGGAGAGTTGCTACCCATACTTATTGCTATTAAAATTTACACTGAAGGGATGAAAATTACACAACCTTGCTGAAACTCTGGGCACCTTCAAGTTAATTTGTGATAGGAGGAAAGGACAATCCACTTCATTATTAAGAAGTTTATGTAAGAAAGTTATAGACAGCAGATTCCTACACTGCTCCAATGATAACAATTTAAAATGAGCCAATCTTTCCGAGTATCCGTGAATTGTACGATGAACGCCACTTACATAAGATATTTTATTTAAAAATAGTTTTTGAATTCTTTCTATTCGCTGAATATTATTTTGATAAGATGGGTACCATACGACAGAACAATAATCCACATGACTACGAACCAATGCAAAATACAGAGTTTTTAACGCTAAAACCGACTTGAAATCTTTGGTATGTCTGAAAACAAAAGCTAACATTCTTAATGATTTGTTTATGGTCTTGTTAATGTGGTTGGTGAATCGCATCTGAGAGTCAATAGTAATGCCTAAATCCTTCACTTCATCTACTTTCGCTAAACCCACTCCATTAATATTGTAAGTGCTATCATATTTGTTAAATTTTCGAGAGAATTTAATGTGATAACATTTTATTTGTATTGAGAGACATTTTATTCTGCCGGCACCATTCTGTAATTCTATCTATGTCCTCTTGAAGTTGAATTCGGTCTGTGTTATTATTTACAATTTTGGATATCTTTAAGTCATCTGCGTACAATTCAAATTCGGAGTTACGGATACAGTACTTAATATCATCTATAAACATAATAAAAAGTAATGGGCCAAGGTGCGAGCCCTGTGGAACTCCAGATGTTGGTATAATTTCTCTAGAAACATAGCCGTTGATGACTACTCTTTGTGTTCGATCTGTGAGATATGAAGCAAACCAATCTAAAAAACATCCATGTATGCCAAATATTGTTTGTAGTTTGTTGATTAAAATTAAATGGTTTACTGTGTCAAACGCTTTACTAAAATCGTTATAAACAGCATCAACTTCATTTCCTGTGCTCATTCTAGTAAGTGTTCTATCGACAAATGTAATAAGATTAGATGTAGTAGAGCGTTTTTTGAAAAATCCGTGTTGTTGATCGGTTATAATATGTTTTATATGACAAGTCAAATAAGGACATATTAATGATTCAAAAAGTTTACCTAAAACTGGAAGAATGCTAATAGGTCTGTAGTTGCAGACATTACTCTTATCACCTGATTTATGTAACGGTATAATTAAAGCATCTTTCCAGTGTTTTGGAAATATACCTTCAGATAGCGATCTATTAAAAATAATATGTAAAGGTTTAGTGAGCTCAACTGCACATTCCTTCAGAAACAAGGGGTGAATCCCATCACTTCCTGCACCCTTAGTTATATCTAGAGCCTTTAAGCACTTTTCAATACTGTCACTAGATAAATAAACATTTCCCATGGAGCGAGCAGACTCTGGTATTTCTATTTTGTTTATATGTAAATTAATATCCTTAGGTTTATAAACCGATTCAAATTTTCGGCAAATAAGTCCGAAATTTTTTCTCCATTTCTAGCCTCTTTATCTCCAAATTTCATGTTAGAAGGTATACAGCCATCATTACTACATTTATTTTTTATGTAAGTCCAGAAGTACTTGGGGTCTTTAATCACGCTGTTAACAACATTTTCAATGTATCTATCACAACATTTCTTGATTAACGTTTTAGTTCTAGCTTTTAAGATATCGTATTCAAATTTATCTAACTCATTCTTGTACTTTTTAAACCTTTGGCGTGATTTTTCCTTTTCTCGTAACTGTTTTATGAGATTTGATGTGTACCATAGAGGATATAATTTTTTGTTTTGTTTGTAACATGGAACACATTCAGTGATATCTTTTTTTATAATGCAGTAAAACTTCGATACGACTTCATCAACAGTTGAACAATTTTGGAATTCAGAAGTCCAGTTATGTTCACATAAACGGGTTCGTACAATATCATAATTCGCTAAAAAAAACTTATATTTAGGAATTTTGTCTCGGAGAGAGCATTTTTGTTTTACTCAAGAGTAATTCTACTTCAATTGGGGGATGATGATAGTTGTCTACTCGAGACATCACGTTATTTGATTTTTTTGACGGTAACATCACATATTGTGTTACTCAGCACTAGGTCGAGAATTTTGCCCTGGTGGTTAGAGATCTGATTGTATTGCTTAAGGTTATAACTAGATAAAAAGTCGACGAGATCATAACCGCAGACATTATCGAAATTTCTTGGTTTGAGCGATGAATCTACACTAGAATGAGTCCAAACAATGTCTCGCTGATTGAAGTCTCCAAAAATGAGAACATCATTGCCTGTGTTATCAATTACATTACCTGCATTATCTGTAAAATGTTTGAGATGAGTTTGATTGAGTGGAGAACGTAAGTAAACTGAACAAACATTGACTTTATAGCTACCCAAATCTAGAGTTACCCACAAATCTTCACAACGAGATTCAGAACTATAGTTTCTATATGCATTTATTGATTTTTTCACAACAATAGCAACACCGCCTCCACCGAAATGTTCATCAAAAGTGCTGGATTGTCTGTCTCTTCTAAACACTTGATACCTATTATCACAAATTTCACTATCATGTATACTATCGTTAAGCCAAGTCTCTGTTAACACAATTAAATCAAAATTGTTAGCACAAATTTCCAAAAAGATATCAGGTAACTTGGTCCGCATACCACGGATGTTTTGGTAATAAATGTTAAGTGTGAAATTTAAAACTAAAAACAATGACCGTTGCTAGAAAGATCTAAAATCTAATCTAAAGATTTCAAGGTAAGCTGATTTATTATGACTCTTGCAGGATGTTCATCGTCTTTTCTAACAAAATTCTTCCGTTTCTTACCCATACATATTTGTATTTTTTCTCTTTCGCCCAGATTCTTGTTGCCGCATGCAGTGATTTGTTAGTTTGAGTAAGGTGTTCACTAATATAGACAGGTGATTCGATATCACCGAAGCCTAAAAGTTTGGTGTTCAATTTTGCTTTGGGGTGAGACTTGTTATATTTGTATACAGCCGCAAGTAAGTTGTCGCGTTTTAATTTATTGACAAACCTGCATATTACTGTTTTTGGTAATTTTGAGGCTTTGTTTTGTTTTTGGACTCGATTGCAGGCAACAATGTCAGTTTCTAAAAGAGGAAAACTAACTACTTTACAGATTTGCATAATGGTTTGAACCAAGTTCTCTTGCTTGTGCTCGGGTAGACTATGGATTTCTATATTATTTTGCCGAGAGTCTTGCTCCATAGCAGACAATTTCGATTCCAAATCATTGACTTTGCGCTGCAATGAATTGTTCTCAAGCTGGATTTTTTTTGTTCAGTTCCAAGCAGGTCTCAACATTATTTTTCATCTCTTCAAATTTATTATTCAAGTAACTCATCGAATCTTCACAGCTACGTAATTCCTTTCTTAAAATGGAAAATTCATCACTTATTGCTTCTCGCACAATATCTCTTATTTCTTCTTGTAAAATTTTTCTGACAGAGAAACACTGATAATTTTAGAAGTTTCCAATGCGATGTCGAAAACAAACATTCAGCATTGCACCCGTGCGAAGCCGGGTCGGGTCGCTAGCACGTATATAAAACGCGCCGTACCGTCTGTCCGTGGTGACGCAGTCGCGAACGGCTCGGTGGCACAACGCCGCCCGCTTAACCACTCCCTCCGGTTCGAATCCGTGATACATAGTGTTGGCAACACTAAAGGAAGTCATACCAGTGTTATTGTTGTGCAAAGTGAAAGTACGGTGATTTGGTAAAAGTATTCATATTTCCACCTGCTTAGCTCGATAAAACAAAGTATAGCTAACAATAGCGAGCTTAACGAACCCGCCCCTATTTATATTATAAATAATACGTCGGGGCATCCACTCTACCCCAAATGTTCAGGCATAGGTTTTTTTCTATGTTAGTCCCCGGCTACCTCACTCACCAGACGAAACGCAGAAGTGTAAAACTTCCACATCACGCCTATCCTTCGCGAGGTCGTGGTATTTACCAGGACGGACCTGCCCATTACTGCAACAAAGAAGACTGTTGCGTGGCCCTACCACAGTTCATATTCAGCGTCTATAATAAATTACCTTTTAATTTTAAAGAGCCCTAATGTTTTTCTAGTTGCTATATATTGCAAAACAGCTAATGTTTGTTGTTCGACGGATGCATACTTGTGCAGTTTCCATTTACTCTGTGAGTTGTAGCTTGTGTTAGCGATATAGTATATAAAACCGGCCAAGTGCGAGTAGGGCTCGCGCACGAAGGGCTCCGTACTATTATTATCTACAAAAACGGCAGAAAAAAATGTCTGTTGTTTGGCATAAATATTTTTTATTCTGTTATTTTAAATACTTTATCTGTGACAATTTCAACTGTCTAACTATCAGGGTTCATGAGATACAGCTTGGTGTCAGACGGACAGACAGACAGCCGATTTATGGCGTCCCGTTTTACCCTTTGGCTACGGAACCCTAAAAACTAGTTGACCCGTAAGAAATTTTCTCACCGTACCAGTATGAGATTTATTTGCAAATAAAATTAAATGTATCTTATTTTGAATAATAACGGATTCTATAAATAAAAAAAAATATAAAAATTACTCTCTTCATTTTTCCCTAAGGCGCCAAAAGAAGTATAACTTCAAAAATTTTTCTTATGAAAAAAAAAACTTCATGTTTCTATTTTTCCGCAATATCCGCAAACATAATGTTTAAAATGTTGTTCGAATCATCAAATTTCACGTAGAACTTTGGACATTATGGCGTCCCGGCAAAAGAACGCGTTTGATAAATAATATATAGACTACTAGCTGACCCGGCAAACGTTGTTTTGCCATATAAATTGTTTGTAGAGTAGAAAAAAATGTTTGGGGTGGACCACCCTTAACATTTAGGGGGATGAAAAATAGATGTCCGATTCTCCACCATGGCCGACATGCGCAAAAAATTTCACCAAAACCGGTCGTGCCGTTTCGGAGGAGTTCAATAACAAACACCGTGACACGAGAATTTTATTTTAATATTTAATTATTTTATTATATTTGAAGATTATGAACATTGTATTTTACGATTGACGAATGTTTGCATCGGTCATGATAAAACATGGAACTTTATTGTTGTATTACGCTACCCAGACGATGCCTCGATGAGATTTTTATTCCATTGGCATAAAGGCCCATTTACACGATGCCATTTTCTTGTACATATAAGAGCAATAAGTTGCACGCAATAATTGACCATCAAGAATTGTAAGCAACAGTTTACACGCAGATATAGTAAAAAAAATTGAATGCGATTATTGAATGCAAGTCTTGACAGGAAATAATTGCAAAGGTCTTTTGTTTACACCAATGCAATTATGTTTAGGCGATTATTGCTTTTAAGTTTTGACTTGTCTAAACACATGCTTGTATGTGCGTGTACAATTTATTGGCGTGTTGCTTCAAGTATTGCACGTATTTGCGTTGACAAATTTTTCATGCAAGTGTTGAACGTTTTACAAATGGCTGTTTTTTTTAAAAATGGCTCAATAATAAGTGTTCAAGTTAGATTATGCCAATTAAATATATTTCATTGAGATTTATTTATTATGATCCATATATTATTATTTATATTTTTATCCAAACTTTTTTTTACGACCTTTTCTCAATATTTCTATCCTCAAAAGAACAGCAATGATTAAATACCGTCACTCATTGCACTAATTTTTGCAAAGGAAGAGAGAATGCAATTGAATACAAGAATTGCTTAAGAAATTATTGTGTGTGCTGTTTACACCAAGGAAAGTTTTGAAACAAAACTTGAAGCAAGTCTTGTTCAACAGTCAAGAATGTTATGTGCTGTTTAGACAATGCAACTCATTTATTGCTTCAATTTAATTGTATATAACAGGCAAGAAACTTGCACCGTGTAAATGGGCCTTAACTATCAGGCTGCGCGACAATTGCATCACGCAAAGCGTGTGGTGTGTAAAGACGCCGATACACTAAATAAAGGAAGTTTAAAAAGTAAAGTGACAGCCTATACATGTCCCACTGCTGAGAAAAGGCCTTCCTTACACACACACACACACACACGCGCGCACGCACACACACACACACACACACACGCGCGCGCGCGCACGCACACACACACACACACACACACACACACACACACACACACGCACGCACGCACGCACACACGCACGCACACACACACACGCACGCGCGCGCCTATGATTCATACAAACATACAACATGGCAAACTTTAAATCTGCAATAAAGTATATTCCATTCTATTCTAGAACAGATATCTGTAGGTTGCACTAATCCGTTGCAAAGCAGTTGGAGCCCAGTCGGGCGTTCTATATGTCACAGGCGGTGTTAATTTAACATCAGGTGAACCGTCTGCCCGCTTGCCAATGTTTCATATTAATAAATGAACAAAAAAAACCGACTTCAAACAGGAAACGAATAAATTATCAACGCCTATAACATTTGAGGATTGCCCTCGATTTCTCTGGCATGCCATCATCAGATCTGGGTTTCCTCATCGTGGTACCACCCTGGGATATCTCCTTTCCACAACAGCAAAAAAAGAATCATCAAAATCGGTTCATAAATGACGAAGTTATCCCCGAACACACATAGAAAATAAATAAAAGTATATACGGTCGAATTGAGAAACCTCCTTTTTTGTAGTCGGTTAAAAAGCGACGTGTGCCGCCCGCCTAAGCGGGTGACGTACGCTCCCCGTACGCCTCACGCATTCAAAAGGGGGTCATCGACTACACGAGAGGTCGTCTCGAAACGCGACACGACAATTAACTGTCATACAGCCGCCTTACTCCTCGAATTCGATTCGAATTTGTTTCTGTTCTCGATTCCAACTCGATTCGAAAAACTCACTCCCGAACCGGATCGAAACTAGAAACGAGAAACGAGATCGTACAAAATCAAACGCTTCAACCGTATCCAGGCCTATTACGTCACGGACAAATGTTCCACGTTTACGGTGGTTACAACATCTTTCTTAGATGACATTTTAAATGCTTTATTTATTTATTTATTTTTCGGAAAATTATTCGATCTTGGTTTCAACACAGCCACCACTCGATTGTCTGTTGACGTCAGATCCAGTGGTGCGAACCGCCAGGAGTTCGAGTCGGGAGTAGGCCCGCTGGTCTCGTAGGCATTGGCAGTTCGACGTTTCAAATGACGACCCAACCGGCCTAATGCGTAGTGGACCCTGCCTCCTGCGCCAGAGGGTGTGGGTTCGATCCCCACTACTGGAAAAATATTGTGCGATGAACATTGTGTTTTTCCAGTGTCTGCGTTTATATATGAATTATATGTATTTATTTAAAAAAACGAGTTCGCAACGAAGACATCCGCAGTAGAACGAACTAAGATAACCGACATAGCTCAGAGGATTAGCGAGCTGAAGTGGCGATGGGCCGGCCATATAGCTCGGAGAACCGATAACCGTTGGGGAAGAAAGGTTCTCGAGTGGCAGCCTCGTACTGGCCATCGCAGTGTAGGACGACCCCCCACTAGATGGAGTGACGACCTGTGCAAATGTGCGGGAAGTCGATGGATGCAGGTGGCTCAGGATCGTGCTTCATGGCAGTCTGTGGGGGAGGCCTATGTTCAGCAGTGGACTCAAAGAGGCTGAAATGATGATGATGATGATGATTTAAAAAAAGAAAATTATTCTTGAGCATGTCTATCAATTATCTAGTGCCCATAGTACAAGCGTTGCCTATTTTGAGCTTAGAAAACGTTGTATAAAAATGTGTCCTGAAATATTAAATGGGTCTCGGCGTTCGACATAATAATAACCAATAAAACCGGCGAGTGCTAGTCGGACTGGCGCACGAATAGTTCCGTACCATTGATTATCTATAAAAACTGCAAAAAAATCATGTCTGTTGTATGGGAGCCCCACTAAAATACTTATTATTGTTTTTTTAGTATTGGTTGTTATAGCGGCAATAGAAATACATCATCTGTGATAATAACAACTGTCTAGCTATCACGGTTCATGAGATACAGACTGGTGACAAGGCCGTTATTGATATTTTCATAAATATCGATATATTTCTTCACTTTAGGCATCACTATCGCGAAACGATGGTAGATTTAAAAAATGACTACCGATAGATGAAATGTATATATATTTCTTACTGCGATCACAATAAAATTCAAATATCTTTATTCAATACTGTTAAGTCTGAATGTTAGGCTGAAGGCGTAACATTCAGACAGGAAGACAGATATACATACAAATATGTACATAAATTATAGCCTATATCTTATTCTGATGCATAAACTGTATTATTGTAAAGTTTCATTAAAATCGATTCAGTAGTATTTGCGTGAAAGAGTAACAAACATCCATACATACAATCTTTCATTTTTATAATATTAGTAAGGATAGAAGCATTAAAGCAATCGAATCTAATGATTGTCACAACCAAAGAAAAGCCACCTGGCCTGAGAAGAACCGGCGAAAGAAACACAGCGGGTCATTTCTTTACCATTATGTCTATTTTTATGAAAAAAAAAACATGTTCACAATTTATTAAAGTCCACTTGAAATAGCCTGGAGCGATCAATTCATTTCCAGGCTGTGTCACCAACATTATAAATAGCCTTTAACACACAAATGTTCCTTTACAAGTTTTTTGAATTTAGCTAATGATAAAACATTGTGGATGTTTTCTGTGATTTTGTTGTAAAAAAACAGATACATCGTCCCATAAAACAATTGCTTCATCTACGCAGCCTAGGCAATCCTCCAGTAAGTTACGTGGCTTATGTTGACTAGCCGTGATAGCTCAGTGTCCGGACGCTCGCCTTTAAATCAATACACTCGAGCAACCTGAGTTCGATCCCCGGTTCCGGCACTAACGAAATTGTTGATTTTATGTGCTGACTTATCAAAACATCGTGAGGTAACTTGCATATTTTCGAAATGATAACAAAAAAATATTTCGAAGATATGTTAAGTCCGCCAATCCGAAGTGGGGCCGCGTGGTAGACTATGCCCTTTGCCCAGCCGTGGGACATGTATAGGCTGTTACTTTACTTTTTTTTAATGTAAGAAAGTGGCAAACGGGCTTGCGGTTCACCTGACGTTAAGTGATAACCGATACCGTGATAACACCCGTAGGGCAACCAACACCGTTGCAAATGCGTCGCCACCTTTAAATAAAGTGGGCCCCGGCTACCTCACCAGACGAAACGCAGAATTATAACACTCCTAATTTACTCCTAATTTCCTCGGTCTTCTGCGAGGTCGTGGTACTAACCCGGACGGACCTGCCCATTCGTGCAACAGAGAGCACCGTTGCCTGGCACTACCACAGTTGAAGTTGACGACCCGAATGGCGTAGTCGGTAGGGTACCTGCCTTCTGCCCCAGAGGGTGTGGATTCGATCCCCACTACTGGAAAAATATTGTGTGATGAGCATAGTGTTTTTCTAGTGTCTGGGTGTTTATATATGTATAACGTGTATTTATCTACAAAAGAAAAGTATGTTTAAGTATGTCTATCAGTTTTCTAGTACCCATAGTACGAGCGTTGCTTAGTTTGGGACTAGAGAACGTTGTGTAAAAAAAATGTGTGTGTCCTAAATGTTACTTTGTCGTTTACTTTCATCTTTGGCCCAACAGAGGAAGTCGGAGCCGGTCATCTTGGAGTACTTCGAGCACGGCGACACCAACGCCGCCGCCGAGGACCTCCTGGAGTTCGTCACGGCCAAGAGGAGCCACCTGGTGAGTGGCCACCGCCAGATATCTTGAGTTGGGGACGGACGCGTCCAGTTCAGTTAATGATGGAACGGTATGGTTCTATATTTGAATACAACGGCAATGTCTTAAGTGTTTTATTCCCCTGTTGGACCTGGTGTAATGCCAATTCGGTGTGGGCAGCCCGAATTGGACAGGGTACTTCGACTTGCCTCTGACTAAGCGACTCTGACTAACTTAATATGAATCCCTTTGCATTGCAAAGGAATTCATATTAATAGGCTAGGAATGTAACTTAGTTTAAAATCAATTAATTATAGTTTAATTTTACCGCAATAAATAAAAGCATCTCGAGGTCACCTGCTGGTCTGCTGATATTGGAGATAAACATTTGGACTATACCGAAGAACTTATTCCCCTGCCTTAATATAGAGCACAGGGGAGGTGTTCACACCGCTTTGGGTGTACAAAGACTGTCTTTTACTGTCTGCTCTTGATGAAGAAGTAGTTGTGAGGAAGAAGATGAGGATATTTTAGAAGATGAGGAGGAGGGATACAAATACCCTTTTTGGGAAAAATATATTATGAAGCAATAACAATTAAGACAATTCCTTTGTTTTTTTTTATATAAGATAAGAAAAAATAACTTTTATAGCACAAATTTCTATTTATTAGTTTGGAGTTAAAAATAAAAGCATCTCATTCTAGACAGTGCTATTGTGCTTCTAAGTGACTCCATCATAATATGAGGAACAGATTTCTTTTAAATTCATTTTGTGGAAAAGGATGAGAAGGAGAATTTTTGACAAAATGTTGAAGTAGAACTTCAACAAATTATTAAAAAGAACGAGGAATCCTCGTTCAAAGTCAAATTATCTTTATTCAATATAGGTTTAACTTAAGCTCTTATTGAACGTCAACAAAAAACTACCACCGTACTACCATTAATATACTACCATTAACGCTTTGGCTACTGACCCTTGCCAGGGCCTAAAGTGGTGACAGCTCAGCCCACCATTACTATACTACCATTAACCCTTTGGCCACTGCCCCTTGCCGGGGCCTAAAGTGGTGACAGCTCAGCCCACCATTACTATACTACCATTAACCCTTTGGCCACTGCCCCTTGCCGGGGCCTAAAGTGGTGACAGCTCAGCCCACCATTACTATACTGCCATCAACCCTTTGGCCACTGCCCCTTGCCAGGGCCTAAAGTGGTGACATTCCAGCCCGCACAGTGTTCTAACAGTGTCTCCATCTCCCGATTGCAGGTCTGCGAGACGATCGTCGAGATAGCCCTCGACCACAAGCCCTCCCACTGCGAGATGGCCTCCGTGCTGATCTCCGACCTCTACGGCAGGATATTCTCCGCGAAGGACATCGGGCTAGGTGCGTCTGTTTAACCGCGCAGTACTCTCGCCTCGATTCCCAGTCCAGCAGAAGTTCATTTCTCAAGAGTATTTTTTTACTAGCCGCTGCCCCTAACGTCTTCGCAGAACAGGCTGAAGGCGTAAAATTCAAACAGAAAGACAGATATACATAAAAATATGTATATAAATTGTAACCTATGTTTTATTCTGATGTATAAGCTATATTATTGTAAAGTTTCATTAAAATCCATTCAGTAGTATTTGCGTGAAAGAGTAACAATCATCCATCCATACATACAAACTTTCGCCTTTATAATATTAGTAAGGATTTTTACTGGCCAGTACCCGCGGAGACGTAACTTTTAATTGTAAAATTTTACGTATAGACGAACAGAGACTTTGGCGGGCAAAATTTACACGCCGCGAGGTCATTGACCGCTTAGGTTAATTAGTAAATTATATTTAGGTGTCCATGGGCGGCGGTTATCACCTACCATCAAGTGAGCCTCCTCGTATGCCGCTTTTTTCCCCCCATAAAAAAAAAACCTGCGCATTAGTGCAACAGCGAATACTGTTGCGTGGCCCTGGCGCAGTAGAATAAATAATAAAGGGAAACCAATTTAATAATCCCACACCGTACTAGCGTTCGAGCGTCTGCTGGAGAAGCTGCCCGACCTGGTGCTGGACACGCCCGACGCGGTGGTGCTGCTCTCCAATTTCATCGCGCGCTGCGTAGCCGACGACTGCCTGCCGCCGCGCTTCGTGCAGGTGCACGCGAGCGACGACCTCAACCCGCACGCCAAGTACGTCGATCCGCTTACATCCACCGACATCTACCGACATCCACTGTCAAACACCGACACTCACTGACATCCACCGACGTCCAGCGACACCCACTTTCAACCATTGACATACACTGACACCCAATGTCAACCACCGACACCCACTGACATCCATCGACATCCACCGCCACCCACCGCCACCCACTTACATACAGCGACATCCACCGACATACAGCGACATCCACCGACATACAGCGACATCCACCGACATACAGCGACATCCACCGACATACAGCGACATCCACCGACATACAGCGACATCCACCGACATACAGCGACATCCACCGACATACAGCGACATACATCCATCGACACCCACTGATATCTACCGACACCCACTGACTTCCACCGACACCCACCGATATGCACCGAAAACCGAAAACAAGGACAAACAAAGCCTGCACTAATATACTCGGCAAACAAATCTTTCATACCGACCATTCTCTTTTTGCCCTACCGTAGCAAATGGAAATTAGAAACTTGTGGTCACATCTTATTATTTTAACCGTTGTAGTGTCATGCACTACTTCTGCTGGTGGTTGTTTGGGTCGACTGAGGAGAGTCTCATAGACCTAGCCTAAAGTTGAAGTATTTATGTATACTTCACATATCCTCTGATGACAGAAATGTCCCTGGTCCACTTTTGAAGGTGGAACAACAAGCCCACTGTTGAATGTCCATAAGCCATAGGTGAGGGTCATTACATAATATCAGGTGAACCAGGGTTGTGTGGAAAAGGCCGCACAACCTATTGTCTAAAAAATTACAAAAGCAAATAGGTTTCATATAAACACTATGTAGTTCTTATTTTTACAGGAACACTATATGTGGTTAAATGAAACTATTGTACAGAGCTCATTGTCTTCATTTTGATTTTTTTTTACATAATGCAACTGAAATCGTGATCAAGCAGCAAAATAGTATTATTTAACCATATAGTGTATGGACAATGAATATAGAGAATAATCAATGTTTCTTAAATGTTACAGGCAGGCCATACACAGGGCGGAGACCCTCCTATCCATGAAGCAGGGTCTAGTTAGGCTGGACAACATCTGGGGTGTTGGAGGCGGCATCAGGTAACTTATATTAACCTTAATCACCAACATCACAATATATGGCCTTACTTAAGAGTTAAGCTAAGTTAAGTTAAGTTAAGCTTAAGTACTGTTACAGGTTACACTAGCCACTTTAACTTATTGGGGATAACCTGTTAAAAAAAAATATAAACGTAAATTTTATAGCTTCGATAGAGTTTACTGCAAAATCTGCATAGTTCATTTTCTGTTCATGGTTCAACTAGGTTACGTGTAGTCCAAACTTTTTCCACTCGGGTCACTAGAGCTACTACATTACAGAATAGCATACATAACATATTGCACAAATAGATCAGCTCCATTTAGAAAACACTGTGCCCTCACAGAACACGGGCAAAGAGTCCAGCACTAAAATGTGATTTACAAACAATGCTGAATAGGATTTGACCTGATTTGAGTCGGCACATTTTACACAATGATTATATCATTCCTCACTACTGGATAGTGGGAAAATATTTAAGCCAAAATGAAAGTATGTTTGAATCAAGCAAGAATTAAACTCTATATGTACAGTACTGAAACCTTATTCAGACGGTGCCATTTATGACGGTGACACCCTGCTTATATTTTAAACTAGCAAATAAATATTTTTAAAACATAAATAAATAAATAATTTTAGTTCTCTAGTCCTAAACTAAGCAACGCTTGTACTATGGGTACTAGATAACTGATAAACATACTTTTCTTTTGTAAATAAATACATATTCTACATATACAGCGTGTCGTTACCATCGCGACAATAAATGAACACACGTCTAACGCTACGTGCCAATAATCATAAAAAATATTAACGTTAAACAAAATCCATAATAAAAAAAAAATATTTTTCAAACAAACTAATTAAGTAAAAAAGAAAGAAAATTTGTAACATCCTATACAACTCGCGCCACAGCGTCGTATTACAAGCCTCTCCTTCTAACACTATGTTTTGTCTCTTTTAAATTCATTCAACCAATTCATATATTTTGTGACCTTTACAAATGAACTTTACGTTACGCTTTTATAGGTGAGGGTGTTCTAAAATTCTTTGTTTTGGAAAATTTAATAACTCTGTAAATATTGATGTTTAAAGAATTTTATTGTTTAATACAACTTAAAAAAGTTATCCCCTATATCTGTGTTCATTTATTGTCGCGACGGTAACGACACGCTGTATACACACCCAGACACTAGAAAATCACTATGTTCATCGCACAATATTTTTCCAGTAGCTGGAATCGAACCCACACCCTCTGACGCAGGAGGCAGGTACACTACCCACTCATCATAATAATCTCTCTCTCTCTCTCTCTCTCTCTCTCTCTCTCTCTCTCTCTCTCTCTCTCACACACACACACACACAAACGCGCGCGCGCGCGCTCGCGCACGCGCACGCGCACGCGCGCTCGTTAACATAAATAGTAATTATTCCTCCCGTTGTATAAACTTACAAAAAAATGTAAATTGTCGTAACTTCTTAAATGGCTAAATACTTTTGTGAATTATATTTCGTTATGTGATTATTGTACGCTGTGAAATTTCCGAATAAAACAAAATAAATAAATAAATAATGATGGGCGCATATACTTCATTCACCTCCCACTCTCTGTAGGCCTGTGAAATGGCTGATCAGGCAGATCCAACTGCTGCTCAAGGAGTACCTGACCTCCGGGGACCTAGGCGAAGCGATGCGCTGCGTACGAGAACTGGAGGTGCCCCACTTCCACCACGAGCTGGTCTATGAGGTGAGCAGACGCTATAAATAAATAGTAAATAAATAAAGCCTTGTTTATAATTTAATAAAAAAAATTACATACTGTGATATTTAATACAATTCGAAAATTTTAAATAATATAAAGTAGATTAAATTGATTAAATTAAATTTAAAAAATAATTAAAAAAGAAAAAACATGAATTAAAATTGATAAAACAGAAATAGATTTGAGTAATTTAAATTAAAAATAAAATAAAATTAATTTCATTATTACATGCAAAACAAATCTATGAGCAGACGCTATAACAGAAGTACATTTTGTGACCTGATAGAAAAAAGGCTTTACAAGATAAAATAATAAGATAAGGCCCACGAAATAAACACATACAGAACATTATTAATAAATGTTTGCGGTTACTAACAGAATACCATATTAAGCGCTGTTATCTACAGAAATATGGAAAGTAACAGACATGGAATACTTTGACTCTATTCTATGGTCCCACAGCTACAAAATCAAATTCTAATATCTTTATTAAATATAGAAGCATTACGCTTACTTATTGATTGTCAAAAAACACTACTACCGGTTCGTAAAAAAGCTACGGATCTGAGAACCGGCAAAAGAAATTCAGTGGGATATTTTTTTTATATGATTTAAAAAAAAACATGGACTTATACAAATAGATTTACACTCAATATTGGCTTGCATTGATACACCTGTGATGTCTTAGTCATTGGTGGGAAATAATTTGATCCATTTATAAAACTTTTTTAAACAGTTTGATTGATGTGATTCAAGCTTACTTTGGTCACAAACCGCACCACATTTTTTTTCTATATTTGCCATTAGATTATTTAGATATTGTTTTAGTTTTTGTTAACTTTTTTATGCTCAAAGATATTCACAAGTTTATTGTTATGGCCCATTTGCTAGATCCAGGCATCAGTACTTTTTTTCTAATTCGGAGCTCTTTTACATGTTTACTGTATATTTATCCTTTGCGCTGTTGCCAAAGTACGCCGTGGTAAATCGGCGTCAAGGTCGTGGGTTTGATTCCCACACGGGACAACTATTTGTGTGACCAGCAGATAGTGCTTTTGCATCTGGGTTTTGTCCATGTGAAATTTAATTTTGTTTGTAAAACGTCTTTACAACACATGATAATGTTATCCTAAAGTGAGAGCAATGTTTCAATTAATCAAAATTGATTATGTTTAGTAAGATGAGAATTTAAAAAAAGACCAGAACAGACATTCTCCCTATTCTTAGTCCGACATGGAGAATACATAAGAATATTGAAATATAACATATCATTCTTATTAACAAAAAATCAAAACCGACTTCAAATATCTCACTTTCTATACATTTCCTATGTCCAAGGTCCGATAACAATGAGAGGGGACTTTACCCGAACCTTGGGTGAGGAAATAGAAACCAATAACATTAATGCTATCGTTTTCTGCAGACCGTCCTCCTGGCGGTGGAGTCGATCAACTCCAGCGTGGAAGAGCAACTGTGCACATTCCTGGCGGAGCTTCGCCGATGCGTCATCGTCACCCCGGACCAGATGGACAGGGTGAGGGCGCTTCCGGGCTCGGTTCCCGACGAACAATTTTATATTTAGGGGGAGATAACTGCGCTAGGGCCACGCAACGGTCTTCGCTGTTGCATGACTGGGCAGGTCCGTCCGGTTAAACACCACAATCTCACAAGAAACCGGCTTAAAGTAAGTCTGCGTTTCGTCTGGTGAGTGAGCTAGCCCGGGCCACTACATTTAAAGGTGGCAACGCATCTGCAATCCTACGGGTGTTACAAATGTCCATGAGCGGCGGTTATCACTTAACATCAGGTGGCTCGTTTGCCACTTTTTCACATAAAAAAAAGAAGAGATAACTGGTAGAGCCACGCAACGGTCTTCGTTCTTGCACGACTGGACAGGTCCGTCCGGGGAAGTACCGCGACCTCGCAGAAGACCGGCGTCAAGTGGAAGTGTCAGTGAGTGGGGTAGCCGGAGACCACTTTATGAAAAGGTGGCAACGCGTGTGTAAGACTATGGGTGTTGCAAATGTCCATGGGCGGCGGTTGTCACTTAACATCAGGTGAACCGCCAGCTCGCTTGCCATCTAAAAAGGTGGTTACTTATCACGGTCGCCCGCGGAAATCTTCAACACCTGACGGACAGCACAGTTGTTGAACATTAAAAATGTGGGCCCCTTTTACCTCACTCACCCAAACGCGAAAATATAACACTTTCACTTCACGCCAGTCTCCAATGACGCTGTGGTACTTCGGACGAGCCTGGTGTTGTGAGCCAAACGTGGCCTTACCAAAGTAGACTCCCTACCTCATTATAATTGCTTACCCAATCTAATATATAGAAATTAGTGTCAATTCAATAAAATTTTTAATGTAATGGCTCGCATCAACGATACGATGTCGTCTGTTTGTTGGTTCGTATTTAATGACTTGCTGTACAGTTCATCTGATTCCTATAAGACTAGAGTATAAAAGTAAAGTAACGGCCCATATGTACAGAGGTTGTTAAGGTAAAGTTCACCACGCAATCCTGCTGCGCACTGGCCCAAGTCTTCAAAATATTTTGTTTGTTATGATTGTCTAAATATGCAAGGGCAGGCGGATGTCATCATTCCCATATTATTCTAACACCCCTTCTTGAGGTTGATACAATTATGATTCCGTGGCGCAGTTGCCAAGGTACCGGCTTCGGCGTCGGGGGTCGTGGGTTCTATTCCCACACGGGACAACTATTTGTGAGACCCACAGACAGATGTTTCGCTTCTTGGTGTTTGTCCGCGTGAAGTGTATGCGTATAAAACGCCCTAACAACACAGGATTGTGTTATCCTAAAGTAAGGGAAGTGTTATTTAAAAAAATAGAAGAAATTATTGACGACCCGATGTTGTAGTGAGTAAGTGTATCTACCTCCTGCGCCGGTTCCATCCCCACTACTGGAAAAATATTGTGTAATGAACGTAGTGTTTTTCTAGTGTCTTTGGTGTTTATATATGTTTTTATTTAAAAACTTTAAATTTAAATTTAAGAAAAGTATGTTTAATTATATATGTTTTTATTTACAAAAGAAAAGTATGTTTTATTATGTGTATCAGTTATCTAGTACCCACAATACAAGCGTTGCTTAGTTTGCTACAAGAGAACGTTGTGTAAAATGTGTCCTAAATATTTATTTATTATAATTCACACCGTTCCAGGGCTTCGAGCGCGTGCTGGAGGACATGTCGGACATAGTCCTGGACGTGCCGCTGGCTTACATCATGCTGGACCGCTTCGTGGAGCGCTGCCAGCGGCGGCTGCGCCTCGGAGACCACGTGCTGCAGCGCATGCCTACCAGGTGGCTCCACTTCCGATTAGCTTTTTTTTTTTATGGGAAAAATCGACAAGCGAGCGGGCGATTGACCTGATGATAAGCGAATACCGCCGCTCATCGACATCTGCTACTCCCGAGGATTTGCAGATGCGTTGACAACCTTTTTGAACACTGGCCTCTGGCCACCTCACTCACCAGACCAAACGCAGAAGTGTAACATTTCAACGCCGGTCTTCTGTTAGGTCATGGTACTCACCCGGACGGACCTGCCCATTCGTGCAACAGTGAATACTGTTGCGTGGCCCTAATAGTTGTGGTAGGGCCATGGGTGTATATAAAAGAAAGTGTACATTAGTTAGTAATGTTATTTCTAAAATTAACGACCTCTATTAGTTGCTATGCCGAGGAGCTTGTAACTAGAATGTTTCTCCGCAGGGGCCGCAAGCGCTTCGTGTCGGAGAGCGACTGTGGCGCCATCAAGGACCACGTGCTCAAGCTGCGCGAATAGGGGACCGACGCGATTTACCAGCAACAGAACTGCGCCAACCGAACTCGCACCTTATCGCCGCCGCACAAGCGTCAAATTCCCGTTTCGCCGTTGAATCCGCATATTAATACGTTTTATCACGCGATAGTGCACTCTATATCTAGTGTCTGACGGATAGGGTTCCGATTGGCTCGTCGCCTTCGTATCTGATAGCATGCAGAATAGACGGCTTCCAGCAGTGTTTTTATCGCGGATTGAAAGCCGCCGTAGAAAAATAACTACAAGCATTTCCAATTAAGCAACAGCACAATTTTGCAATTGACTATTTGATTGAACATTTTTTTTAATGTGCCATTCGATAATGATTTGTCAAAGACGGAGAATTTGGAAGATTTTTATCCCTACGACATCACTTGCCGTCAATAACGTAATGGAATTAAATTCATTTATTATTGGTTAAGATTTAATTTTGCAAATCGACAAACTGAAGTCTTAACTTCACAAATCGACAAACTCATTGCTCGCTGACCGTTTAAGTCTCCCAGTACCGCTGTCAGCTTGCCGTTCATAATTTCAATTTGGAGAACACTGCTATGTAGATTTGGATTCAGTGTTCTCCAATGCATTGAGATTTTAGCCACATTCTGTATGGAAGGTATGGTATGGTATGATACGAGCAATAATGACATTAATAATAAACCGTGATCATTTGACCACCATCATAGTAATTGAAACTCAAAATGTCCTTTTACGCAAGTATTTTAGGTTATATTTAAGCACAAAAATATTGACAAACGAGATCTGACCAGTCCGCTTTTCGTTGTTTTATGTTGTCCAAATTACAGTTGTTTTTGATGATAATACTTTTTTCTATTTAAGAGATTTTGATTTTAGTTATGGGTACTGTAGAAATGTTGTGTGAATGAAATTGATTCGTTTGTAAAACTTATGTCAGGAGACAAAATTATTTCCTGTTTGGTAACTGATTAAAACATCTACCACGCAAAAAATGTGTGCTATTAAAAAAATACAGATAATCATATAACGAAAGAATAGATGAAACAACAATTCTCAATATACTTGTAACATTTATGTGTATGAGGAGGAAAATTTTTCTTTATTGGTAATGAGTCATTAATTGTATTAAAGTCATTATAAAGTATGAAGTACAACGATTTAAAAAATATAAAATACAGATAATGTATTATCAAATAATGACAGCACCTGTTATATTTGAGCGGGAAAATAGTTTTTTTTTTAATGTTATCAAGCCTAAGGCCTTGCCAACGACGATCCGGTTGCGAGGGACGGGACGCGCAGTGTACGCCATGTTAAGAATTATTTACGAGTAAAAATCCATGTAAAAGTAATCCAAAACAAATAACTATTATTACGCTTGTAGGAAATGTTTAGAGATATATGTATTTGTGATGTTGCGAAACAATACGCGACAAGCGAGAGTGATCTCTGCTGCATTATGGCCGAGTGGGTGTATTTTTTTTTTTTTGTATAATTTAGGTTTTTTTTTTTAATTTACACTTTGAGGAGCATTTATTTTGTCGCAACGGGACGCGTCCAGCGTGGATTCCGAGAACGGCTATGGCCGCTGATAAAGTTGACGATTAAAAATGATCATTGATGAATTGTATGGTTCCGACATAGCGGCGTGTCAATTTTCAATTTATGGAACTGCATTTCTTTTTCTTCGTGTTTTTTTTTTCTCTCCTAGCATTGTAAGTTGTATTTTTTACTCTACTGATTAGGTTTTAGTCCGCCCCGGTTGTCGCGGTGCAATCGAGTGTACATAAACTCGTTGAGGCAGAATATAGCGATGATATTGATTTTCATTCGAATGGTTGTTTCATTTCGTGCACCCTTTGACGGCGAACGCGGAAGATTCTGTATACGGTGGTATGTAATTAGGTATACATACTCACAGCGATGAATACAGTGTCAAATGATACTATTTCATGGACTTTCTCGCGTGAGTTTTTTTTTTAAATGGTCTTATGATCAAGACATGATTGTTGCCGCTGTGGGAATCGAACCCAAGTCTTCGGCATTCGCGGCCTGACGCTCTAGCCACTGAGCTAAACAGCTGATAGCCACAGCGACGAAAATCTTAACGCCTTCCTTCTACATTGTTATTTAGCACTTGAAGCAATGCTTGGCGCATCTATTGTTATATCCTTTCCAGCATACAAACAATTTCGAATATCGTTTTACAACGATACTTCGAACGAGAGATGTCGCCATTGTTTTTTATAAATTTTAAAGTTTTTTATAGTGCTAATCTCTGCACTTAAGATTGAACATTAAAACGTGTAGAAAATGTACGAAAAGATTGTCGCCAGGTGGACTTTGATGTTTGTAAACCAATGTTTAATAATATAGATGACGCAATTCTGCTATACTGCGTGGCGTTTTAAAATTGTGCCACTTTCCATTTTATGACTTTTATAGGTGAATGTGAACACTATAAATAACGTTATAATATAATAAGTTTGATATGGAAAGAGATTACAGTCTTTAGGAATTTCAATCTAGTTACACCAATTGGTTTAGTGTAGGCATGTGATATACCTACAACATTCTGTACCCGGCCTCAAAGGTACGGGTATCGCCGTATACCTGGTGCTAAAACCCAGTATCAAAATACCTATAGGTATTAGGTATGTTCAGGCCTCCTTTTGGAGACTCGATCGAATCGAACGACCTTTGGAACATTTAGATTTTTTTTAACCAACAGTTTTTTGAAATTGAGATTTTAGAGATTCAGTCTAAAATAAGCTAATATTAAGCTATCTTTAATAGCGTAAAGAACCTAATTACCAAAAAAAAAAGTAATTCAAAATAAACATTACTGTTTAAAATTATTATAGATAAATAATTGCGCAATAATTTTAAAGTTAGACCTAATGATCATAGAGATAAAGAATAAATTATCTCAAGGAACTATTTGGTACTAAAGTTATGAAATACCGCCATTATTGGCGCGAAAGAAGACGAGGCGGCAGGGTCCGCGTACTCGCGAGCGTTATCGACAATACCTATCGGGGTCCGGAACGGGCCTCTGCCGCACATACCCGGTCTGCGTACTGGTACGTTCATACTGGGTATTTATAGCTGTACCAGTATATACGCCCCATCTCTATTAGTGCGCTAGTATCTTTTGTATATACCTTTGTACATAATATCACATATAAAACTTGTGCAGCGTTTGCTTAAGGACGCGTTTACGAATTCACGCGCTTCAATTTTAGGTACAGAGGCGTACTACTACACGTGCACGGCTCACGCACACAGCGACAAGCGCGAAGCAGCGAAACTTTATGTAACTCACGCAACTTGATACTTTTATTTAATTTGAAGTCATTTATTTTTTAAGCTTACGTTAAATTTGTTTTCAACAAGTTTTTTAAACTGAATATTTTTTTATATATTTAGGTATAATTTATTAAATTTCATTTAAAAGCTCGTAGCTGTTGATAATTTGCGTTTTAATTAATTATGTATGTAATTTAATTTTATGTTTTAATTAATTTTTATGAAGTAAACGAAGCTTGTTTTATACATGTTTGATTATGCGTGCGGTAGGTAGATAGCTTGATAGGTAGGTAATGGTAGGGTACGTAGGAAGGTAGCTATGTAGGCAGATAATTAGGTAAAACCCGCTAACGAATTGAGTAAAATACTTTGTATGGTATTCTGAATGCATTTTGCTGATTCAATAATATTCATGCTAAATGTTAAAAAAAGTAATTTTCTGTAAATGAATTGGAAATAGCATGGCGTACGAAGCCGGGCTAGTATCTAGAAACTAAAAATGAAATAATAAAACGAAGGAAACAAACTAGTAAAAATTAAAAAAAACATTTTTATAAAAAAAAACCTGTCGCACTCGGCTCAGCTGGGGTAAAGCTATAGCATAGCATCTTTTATCAACTTATGCCATTATAATTGTTTAATTATGCAGTATTTTTTTCTTTGATATTTATATTTATGTTAATAAATAATAATATTTTAATAATATAATAATTAATATATATTATAATTAATAATATATAATTAATTTATATTATTTACAAAAATGATAAGAACTACTAAGTCAGTCACTAAGCTCTGGATAGTTAAATTACAATATACTAACATTTTTAAACTTGTGATATCTTTCGAATGGAATGTCCGAATTTAATCATTCAAAAAGTTATATAAAGATATTGAAACAGTCTTAAATATAAAGTAATTTATTTTTATAAGAATTAATACCAAGATACAAATAAAGAGCCTTTTCTAGCGGCGGCATTTCAATCAAAATTTTAAAGTAAAAGAATACTTATTGTGGCATAACTATAATAGTTAGACATATACTGTCGCATCACTTTTTATAAATAATGATGTGTTCTGCAAATTCGTAGTACATTATTTTATACAATTATCAATAGTTTTAGCAGCGCACGCGATGCAACCAATATTTTAGGTAATTTTTGTACACTTTGGTTTACATTATTCAAGTTTTAGTAAGGATTCCTAGTTTTTTGAAAATTTTATATATCCTATGTCATCCGGGGATAATGTAGCTTCAAGACAGTGAAAGAAATTTTCAAATCTGTTCAGTGGTTTAGGAGCCTATTCAATGCATAAAAACAATCAAATCTTTCCTCTTGCGTGGTAGGCGGAGTGGGGGTGGTGTTAGGTTTTATTTTCGTTACGGAATTTATTGATTCGTTCGCCGCGCTCAAAGCCCGTGATAAAAGCTGTGCAATAGCTTAAAAAATATTGTTTCATTTTTAATTTGACTCTTCCATGCTCTTCGCAGAACTGTCGCTATGTCGATCCTGGGTGGAGCAAGCCCGCGAGGCCAATTTATACCTCCGACACGAGGTTCTGGCTCCGCCTTTTGATGTTCACTCTATGGATAGGGAAGACCACACGGAGTCGGGGTGCTCTGTGTCGGATCTTTGTGATTTTTTTTTATAGTTCTCTATCATTTAATTATTTTTGTTATCTATATCGAAGTAGTAGCCTGCTAAAATTTTATTTTTTTAAGCTTTGGCATCTGAAACAACAATTGAGTTATAAGAGGTATAAATGTTGTATGTGATAACTGTGCCATAAAAATAAGTCTTTGATAATTTAAGTTGAGACCCACTACATTTTTACATAACTATTTTTTTTTTTCGTGTTTTGCCTATTTTAAAGACGTTCTTACTTATTTTAAATTAAGTATTATTTTAGGCAGAATCCATGATCATAAAAGTTGATCAGTGCGAAACACGACAAAACAATAAACGATAAATGGGGTCATAAACGTGAAACAAAAAGTTTGCCACATAGCTGTCGTTCGAAACTTTTGAAGTACATGTTTATTACACCTATTCATTGAAACAAAAAAAAAAATGACCTTTTAGACATGCCTAATCTTACAATTTGCAAGTGTGCAAATTTGTTTTGTATTACTTGTATTTTTAATTATCCATACAACTTTTCTACATTTGGTGTACTTTTGGCCAACATTTGGCTGCATGGAAATAAGAATTAATAATAAAATACCAGATAGGTTCATAGGCCTCCCGGAGTATTTAAATTTAAACGAAAATTCTAAAATCTGTACACTGTCAAATTAGACATTTAAAATATTTAATCATGTCTAAGTAATGTAGAATGTTTATATTAAAAATTCATTACTTTGACTTGTGATTTACTTTGACTTATATTTATACTCTATTGACCTATCATAATTATAATCTAAATTTCAATTTTTTTTTATTTTAACATTTTTCACAAATATTTATACACAGAATTGATGTAGAATACGTAGTTCCATATTTTAAATAACTTTTTTACTGTATTCTTACACCTTCATGCCAATACATGAATTTCAAAGGTAAGGTCTCAAAAAAACTCACAAAACAAGCCCAAACTCGACACACATAGCTCATCTCGTCTGTTAGTTCCAGTAGCAGTTCTCGAAGTACACCTTCAGGTCACTCCATCTAGTCAGAAGGCAAGATCTCACCATACCTAACAAAACAAGCCCAAACTCGACACACATAGCTCATCTCGTCTGTTAGTTTCCAGTAGCAGTTCTCGAAGTACACCTTCAGGTCACTCCATCTAGTCAGAAGGCAAGGTCTCACCATACCTAACAAAACAAGCCCAAACTCGACACACATAGCTCATCTCGTCTGTTAGTTCCAGTAGCAGTTCTCGAAGTACACCTTCAGGTCACTCCATCAAGTCAGAAGGCAAGGTCTCACCATACCTAAACAAAACAAGCCCAAACTCGACACACATAGCTCATCTCGTCTGTTAGTTCCAGTAGCAGTTCCCAAAGTACACCTTCAGGTCACTCCATCAAGTCAGAAGGCAAGATCTCACCATACCTAACAAAACAAGCCCAAACTCGACACACATAACTCATCTCGTCTGTTAGTTCCAGTAGCAGTTCTCGAAGTACACCTTCAGGTCACTCCAACAAATCAGAAGGCAAGGTCTCACCATACCTAACAAAACAAGCCCAAACTCGACACACATAGCTCATCTCGTCTGTTAGTTCCAGTAGCAGTTCTCAAAGTACACCTTCAGGTCACTCCATCTAGTCAGAAGGCAAGGTCTCACCATACCTAACAAAACAAGCCCAAACTCGACACACATAGCTCATCTCGTCTGTTAGTTCCAGTAGCAGTTCTCGAAGTACACCTTCAGGTCACTCCATCAAGTCAGAAGGCAAGGTCTCACCATACCTAACAAAACAAGCCCAAACTCGACACACATAGCTCATCTCGTCTGTTAGTTCCAGTAGCAGTTCTCAAAGTACACCTTCAGGTCACTCCATCTAGTCAGAAGGCAAGGTCTCACCATACCTAACAAAACAAGCCCAAACTCGACACACATAGCTCATCTCGTCTGTTAGTTCCAGTAGCAGTTCTCGAAGTACACCTTCAGGTCACTCCATCAAGTCAGAAGGCAAGGTCTCACCATACCTAACAAATCAAGCCCAAACTCGACACACATAGCTCATCTCGTCTGTTAGTTCCAGTAGTAGTTCTCAAAGTACACCTTCAGGTCACTCCATCTAGTCAGAAGGCAAGGTCTCACCATACCTAACAAAACAAGCCCAAACTCGACACACATAGCTCATCTCGTCTGTTAGTTCCAGTAGCAGTTCTCAAAGTACACCTTCAGGTCACTCCATCAAGTCAGAAGGCAAGGTCTCACCATACCTAACAAAACAAGCCCAAACTCGACACACATAGCTCATCTCGTCTGTTAGTTCCAGTAGCAGTTCTCGAAGTACACCTTCAGGTCACTCCATCAAGTCAGAAGGCAAGGTCTCACCATACCTAACAAAACAAGCCCAAACTCGACACACATAGCTCATCTCGTCTGTTAGTTAGAGTAGCAGTTCTCGAAGTACACCTTCAGGTCACTCCATCAAGTCCGTAACGAAATATGAATTTTTAACCCCTACTAATTTCTAGTAAAAATATGACAAAGTGTGAATTATAGTTTACTTTTATCGTTCGTAGTCCGAAGTCCGAACATGATGTGTAAAGTATCAACTTTGTTGCGACAAATATTTTGTATTCGTACAGCGATCTTTTTCCTCACGAGCTGCTGTTTATAAGCGACATAGTGACCACTCATGACGGCAGCCGAGCGCCGACTAATATTTCTTTAAATATTTTTGTGGAATAAATCAAAAAAGTGACCAGTAAAATAACCTTTATGTCAATCACTTAAGATTCACGCGTAAGATATAAATGTGAAAGAAATAGATTTTAATCTTTATTTTTTTCTGAAACTAATTTCAACAATTTTGATACGTAATGTAGCTACCTTTTTGAGTTGAACATGTGTGCTTACATAAAATATTTTTAAATAAAAAAAATATGTTATTAAATAAGAGAAAAATGTTCCTAAACCCAACAGGATATCGTCCATTTTGAGTGAAGTGGTCACGAAAATTCTCATTTACAATATTATAAACCAAAATTTTCGATTAAAAACTATCTACCATTTGAAGATGAAGGAGGGATCTATATGTGATAATTATTACTTACATTATATTCGTTTCGTTTTGCCGCAAAATGTACCTGAAAACCCCCTATTTTTGCAGATTCCGCGAGATTTCGCAAACACGCCCTTAAATGTTACTTTTCAAAAATATCCACGTATACACAAATATACACCACGACGGTACAGAAAGTTTGACAACATTCTCAGCAAAGTTAAATATTATTTAAGGACCGAACAATATTTTTCGGAAACTCCTGTTTAATACCCCACAGCCTTTCGTTGTAAAGTGCGTGATAAAGGTACAATATCATTTAGTGGCCGACGGGTTTCGATGCAGACTTGTTGGTTACAGCTCGTAGGCGGGAACGAAGTAGTCGGTTTTTTTTTAATGCGAAAAGTTGCCAAACGAGCAGACGGGTCACCTGATGTTAAGTTAAACCGACGCCCATGGACATCTGCTACAACCGAGGTTCCAGATGCGTTGACAACGTTTTGAAAATTGGGCTCCGGCTACCTCACTTACCAGACGAAACGCGAAAGTATTTGTCATACTACCACTTTTCGCTGGTCTTCTGTGAGGTCGTGGTGCTTACCCGGACGGGCCTGCCCATTCGTGCAACAGCCGAGGCTGCTGCGTGGCCCTACCACCGAAAAAGCACTACATGCAGTATTGCAAGTCCGAGAAAGAGGGCACTGTGGTAGGGCCACGCAACAGTGTTCGCTGTTGCACGAATGGGCAGCTCCTTCCGGTGAAGTACCACGACCTCGCATGAGACCGGCGTGATGTGGAAGTAACATCTTCTGGCGTCTGGTGAGTGAGGTAGCCGGGGCCCTATAATAAAAGGTGACAACGCATCTGCGACCATACGAGTGCTGCCAACATCGGGTGAAACGCCAGCTCTCGAAACACTACACTTCTTCTTTTCGAGTCAAAATAGCTACTTAGATCTTGTTCGACCAGTATTTAAAACACTTGTAAAACTACACTACAATTTGGCACCGCATCTAACCTCAAAGTAGGTTTCCATTAGGCACCGGAATAGATTAAGATCGGATTAATCGGTCGCTGGGCTCCTCGCAAAAACAATAATAATAATAATAAATATTTTAGGACACATTTTAACACAACATTTTTCCCCAAACCCGTGGGTTCTGGCTAGCCCACCGGTTCTGCGTCAGATGATGCTTTAACAGTCTCGGGACTGAAAGCAAAAACATCAGTTAATACAAGAAACACAACATTTTCTAGTCACAAACCAAGCAACGCTTGTACTATGGGCACTAGGAAACTGATAAACATACTTAAACATACTTTTATTTTGTAAATAAATACATATACATACATAAACACCCAGACACCAGAAAAACACTATGTTCATCACACAATATTTTTCCAGTAGTGGGGATCGAACCCACATCATCTGGCGCAGGAGGCAGGTACACTACCCACTACGCCATTCGGGTCAGGACAATGCCTTGTCACTCGTAACAACATTAACTTTCAAACTGTCCACGATGATATGATTTATACCAAACGAAAAAGAAAATTTTACATTTCATGATTTTTATTACATTCAAACAGATCCTTAACAATGTATACTTTTGTGCTGGGAAGTACTATCACAATTATATTGCTTTCCGATTGTGTCTGTCTGTGTGTTACCTGAAAGGAAAAACTTTAATACAGTAAAGAAACAATCCACACACGACTTAATTTAGGTGGTTACGATTCAAAATATCTTTATTCAAGTAGACGCTTGCTTGTAATAGGGTTAAGGTATCTATATAAGGTAAGGTATAGGGGGTTTTAGTGGGTAAGAACCCCACATAATCCCGTCATGTAATATGACAGCGTATCTTTTGAAGATTTCCCCCTCGATACAAAAAAAAAAAAGTCGAATTTAACATAAAATTTGATACATAAGTTCGCGAGTAAGTTACCACCGGTTCGGAAAGCAGTTTCTGTTGAGAAGACACCGGCAAGAAACTCAAGGATAAAGGAAACAGGATTCAAACGCCATGGCGCGGGCCTAGTGTTCCAAAGCACGTTCTTCGAACGTGGCCGTTAGCGCGATTTATATCGACGTAAGGAAAAGAGTAAAAGAAAGTTTTCAATTCCATGGAGCAAAGTTTTGAGCTGTAAGTCCGCTAAAATTCAATAGCAACAATGCAAGTATCTCAACAATTTACTATAAGGCGCTATTTGAAACATCGGAAAAATGTATTTTTGTTTATACAATCACATCTAGACACCTACATAGCCTTTTTATTAGGGTTCTGTACCCAAAGCGCAAAACGGGACTCCACTGTCTGTCTGTCACTGGACTGTATATACTGTACCTACTCTATATCGTACTCATGAACCGTGATAGTTGGACAATTTTCACAGCTGATGTATTTTTGTAGCCGCTATAACAACAAATACTAAAAAACAATAAAAAATATTTAAGTCGGGTCTCCCATACAACAGACATGATTTTTTTGCCTTTTAGATAATGGTACGGAACCCTGCGTGCGTGACTCCGACTCACGCTTGGCCGGTTTTTAAGTATACTCTAGCAACCTGATTTCAAATCTGACTAAGAAGCTGACTTATCACGTGCTCAGCGGTGAAGCCAAACATCGTAAGGAAACCTCCATATTTTAGAAATAATATAGAAATTTTACCTTAAAATTAAATTTTTATTATGTTTAAGTTCAAATAAATAGTTTTCTTATCAGTTCCTAAGTGTCTTTTTGGCTTGAAAGTGATCCCATTAGCCACATCTACCTAAGCTGCTGAGCGCAGTCTACCACGCGACCCCACTGCGGATTGGCGGACTTCACATATCTTCGAAGAATTTTTTTAAATTTATTATGTGTTCCGTTTGACGTCCGAAGTCCATTATGAGAGGGCATCGCCTTTTTTCCTCGCCTTGTCGCTAGATGTCGCTACTTTACCGTCACGTGACCGCGCCTTTGGCGCCACTAGCGGCTTAATCTGGAACTAACTTTAAACAGCCGCAGCACAGCAAGTCTCCGTTTTGAAGTCATTGTTCGGCTCATAATGATATGAATGATGGTATGAGTGTAACACCAGGAAGACATTATTTGGACTTCGGACGTCTCAGGAAACATAATAAAAATTTTATTTTAAGGTAAAATTTCTATATTATGTGTTCCGTTTGACGTCCGAAGTCCATTATGAGAGACATGTTTGTTATCTCCTGGTGGCTTGCATAATAAATCAACAATGTGATTATATTGATTTTACAATGAAAACAAAATTATATGGATACTTCTTTATTCTTCTATGAATAAAAAATAAATTTTTATTCATAAAGAAATCCTAAGAAATTTGAATAAAATCAACAGCATGGTTGATTTAATTATAAAATATACTTCTTGGTTTTAATAACAAATTATAAAAGCATTTCCCAAATCGTTAATTAACATTAATTTGTTGGTGAAAAATACTTAGAAAGTGATTTCTCTGACTCATTGTTAAGGCCTCTATCATCAACATCTTTGCAGTAATAATTTCTAAAAGTATTTTCATGGCGCCAGTTAGCCTTAGCTAAAATATCGTTTATAGGGTACTTTTCTAGACAGTTTAAAGATGAGACTGCAGACCTAAAGCTTCCGGGCGTAGCCTCTATTCCGGCGTCAGAAAGAGTTCGCCTTACCCAACCACCTATTATGACAGCTGTAGCTGGTCTACGAGGTTCCCTAGTCGTTATAAATAAATTTGTCAGAGAACCTCTAATATTTTTTGATACATTAATCGACTTTCTTAACCAAAACAAAGGATTTGTATTTCTATCCGGTGATGCTAGTAAAGTCCAACTAGACTGTTGGTACGATGCTGAGTCAGTTTTGGAACCAAATACAGGATGCAAGGTTATTGAGTCCCCTTGATCAACCAGATGTTTAGAGTCACAATGTAAAAGAGTCAAATCGTGAACTCGACGACTCTGTAATATTTCTGCAGTCCAATTTGTGGCAGTCGCAAACATCCTCGGCGCCGCTGCAAGCCCGAAGGGTAGACATGTCATCTGTAGCAACCGGCCTTGGTAACTGACACGTAAAAAGCAACGGTGACTTTGCATTATCGGCAGATGATAATATGCTTGACTTAGGTGGAGCTTCACCATCCAATCGCTCGTTTGTAAAAAACTTTGCATTCTGTGATGATGAAACAGGTGAAAATGCTTTGGTTTCATAAATTGATTTAAGGCCTTCAAATTGAAGATCACGCGATTTTTTCGTTTGTTTTTCGTTATGATGAAAAGTGGGGATATGAACGATGAAGTTAAAGGTGCTGGTTCGAGGATTTGATTTGTAATCATGGCCTGAATTTCTGAAGACATTATTACGGAACTCGGAGTCTGAAATCTTTGCAATATCTCCGATGTTGGAAAGATTAATGGCGTCGTCTGGCTGAAAGGTATTCGGGCAGCCGAAATTAATTCTATAATTGCTTTGGGTGGTTCCAATTTGGCCCATACTCTTTGGTAAAGTCTCAAACAGCCGCCGGAAAACCGACTCGAGTCACTTGTGCCTAATTCTATTGTGCTGATCCTTTCGCCCACCCTTTTTCTTTTTGTCGTGTTCGTCAAAATTTCGTTTCCTATTTTTTCCTGGTTTTTGTTTATTTTGTTGGAAACGAAAGGACTTGTCACGAGAAGTAGAAGCTACCGGTGATTTACAACGACCTGGCGATTTTGAATGCACTATAGATTTAGGTTGTGGCACACTATCTTTGTCTAATTTACTTATACCCCCGATTTTTTGTAAATAAGCAGTTAAACCCTGAGGATTGAACATGTAATCTATAGAGGGCGGAATTTTTTCCATATCTTCTCTTATATAATTTCCTTTTAATCCTTTAAGAAGCGCCTTTCGCCGCATTTCTAAAACCTCTGCCCGTTTTCCACAAATTATTTGTAGAATGTCATGCGAAACGGTTTTATAAACAGATTTATTTCCAAAAAAATCCTTCAATTTATCGTATATTGAAGATGAAGTTAATTGCGTGTCTGGTTTCGTAGACCAGTCAATCAAATTACGCGGCGCTAAATTAACAAACTCATTCTGCGCCAAAAAGGCGTTTGACAAAGCGGCAAAACTTCTTTCCATCTGAAACCACCTATGCGGAGCATGCGGATCTTCTAGATGTCTCAACTCCTCATTTACTTTGAGCTCTGTGAACGCTGGAAACGCAGCATATTTCTTTTGGGCCTCGGTATACCGCACAGAGTTCCAGTCTGGGGAGTCGATTCTTTGCATAGAAGCCAACTTAGTAACCCTGTCCGGGTTTGCTTTTGGTACGGTCGGTTCTATAACAGAAACACCTAGTTCAACAATATCATTAACTGCTCCGGAGGGTAGTAAAAATGGATCATCTAATACATTATTATTCGCTCCAGGTGCCGGCACAGAGACGGAAAAGGATGAATTGGGTTGTATGCCAGCGTAATTTGCGCTCATAATATTAACGTGACTCACCAACTGTTGCGAGAGATATTCAAACCTTCGTTCCATTTCTCGCATGGAGTCGCGAGATCGACTGCGGCTGTCACGACGGCGGCGCCGTTTCTTGGGTGGCAGATGTTCATCCTCGTTCGAAGTCGAACTTGAACTCGATGACCCCGAATCGCACGACGATACGGCCGCATCCTCTTGCAAACGCGCGGGGTCGCGACGCATATCCGCGGGTGGTTCGAAAATTTTCTCCTCATTGCTCATTTTAATTTTACGTAACGGCTTTAAATAACTTTGATCGAATAACTTTCTACTTTAATCTCGAAAGTTTAAAATTTTAATATAAAATAGTAAAATCAAAATTAAAGGGAGTTTGATTTTAATGAAAAGCTAACGACCATGCGGTTTGAAAAACGACGCAACAATGACTTCAAAACGGAGGCTTGCTGTGCTGCGGCTGTTTAAAGTTAGTTCCAGATTAAGCCGCTAGTGGCGCCAAAGGCGCGGTCACGTGACGGTAAAGTAGCGACATCTAGCGACAAGGCGAGGAAAAAGGCGATGCCCTCTCATAATGGACTTCGGACGTCAAACGGAACACATAATAAATTAAAAAAAATTCTTCGAAGATATGTGAAGTCCGCCAATCCGCAGTGGGGTCGCGTGGTAGACTGCGCTCAGCAGCTTAGGTAGATGTGGCTAATGGGATCACTTTCAAGCCAAAAAGACACTTAGGAACTGATAAGAAAACTATTTATTTGAACTTAAACATTTTGAACTTATTTTAGACCAAGCGTAATGATTATGAAATTTATATAAAATACAGGAGTTATGTCAGATAGCTAGACATGTTACATCTTCAAACGATTTTTACGGAATCAATCAATTATGACTCAATTCAGTCTGAACAAATAAAACAAACATTCCAAATTTAAAGTAATTCAAACATAATACATAAATCTAACAGGTCAGAGGTGACGTCAAAAGAGTATGTATAATCTGAGATTACCAATCAACAACCATACGGGTCAGTTGTCCCTCCGCCGCCGCTGGCCCTGCGCGCTGTACGCGGCTGGCACCCTGCTCCACTGCCACAGCTCGACAGCCACCGCCACGGCCGCCGCCACCGCCATCGCCCCCAACACCAGCCCCTTCACGAGCGCCTCCATCGCACGAGTCTCACTTTTACTGCGAACAAGGACTGGTGAGATCGCGTTCAACGCGATAACATTCACATTCAATAAGACACTCACGCCCGGCTACTGAAACACGGAACGTCGTAGAAGTCAACTAGTCGGTTGTGAAACGGCTTTTCAAATGTTATTTGAGTTGCCAAAAGGATTGTTAAACTCTATGAAATGATCACATTGATCAGAATTATCATTTCAAAGATTTTACCAATCCTTTTGACAACTCTAAAAACATTTGAAAAGCCATTTGACAGCTGATTAGTTAACTTCTACGATGATATTAAATGAAACTACTTTACGGATTTTATCACGTTTTTTATTTTGATTTAAATTCCCGACATTTCGAACCCTTTCCAGCGTTCATGGTCACGGGACAGACTCCTGCGATGCCTATCCTTCTACGATGATCTCTGTTTCAGAAATCGGGCGTCAGTGATACTGGTTAGAACTAATTAAAAAAATAAAGTGTGTTTAGTGCACTTAAGAACGCACGTAAGAAATTATACTTCTTTAAAGTAACAAAAAAAATATTTAAAAAAATGTACCCCTATGCCAGTACTCTTCGTTGAAATAACTTGGAATTATGTTTAAGTCAAAGTTGTTGTCGGTTGTCATGGTAATACCGTGAAGTTAGTTAAATCGAAATTGATCGCTGTGAAACCAACTTTATCACGTCGGTGTGGGCGCGCATCGTAAAACTTTCACTCTCAATATTTTTTCCAAACGCGCCAAAAGGAACTTCATAAAATGTTTAACTTTTTTTAGCTCACGTTTACGTTCACCATGTTTAGAAGCACTAAAACTGCTAGCGTCAAAATTTAAATGAAATATTTAATAATATAGGATAACTTCAGAAGTATAGGTTTTAAACATTGAATTAAGTAGTCCTTAAGTTCAATATTTCGCTAATTACATGTCTTCTTTCCGACGACCGTGCCAAGAGAGAGCAAAGAGTACTTTTGTATATCTGAGAGAGAGCATCTGTTCCTTGTACCGCTGTTAAGGCAGTACCCGGAACGCATCATGTGAATCATCTTAATTCTTATTGTGTTATGAGTACTGTTTTTAAAATATATGATAAATTAGTTTAATATTTCTTACAATATTTGTGACAATTAATTACAGCTCTAGTTAAGTCTTTATGAAAAATAAATTAAATATCGGATCTTAATTTATATTTCAATGTTGCCATATTTCCAAGATATAATGTTGTTATTTTACAAAAGTTTTATCGAACATAAAATTATAATTAATCGAAAATATTATAATAATATTCAAAATAAAACTAATTTTCTAGTCAATATAAAATATAAACGCATAAATAGGCTAACAATAACATCAACTGAAAGAAAATGGCAGATCATAAATTACCTACCGATATCCGAATTCCAAATAGAATATCAATAAAGTTCATTATTAGTATGTCAATTGTTAGAAAAACAATGAATATTATTTTCCGTCCTATTACAGATAAATTTGAATGCATTTTTATGAGTAGCTGCCAAAATTGTCAACATTTGCTGTTAAATAGCTTTCAATGCAAAAATAAAACATGATTAATGGCCAACGAATGTTTTCTCATTCATTTTAAACATCACAAAACAGAAAAGAAATGTTTATAATATGAGATATAGCCAAAGAAAACATGAAAGATCAAGAAAGTTTTACTCTAGACTGCAAAAAGTGTAACTTGGCGATAAAACTAAACACCATGACCTTGGTTAAATCATTTGGCTTGGCGTGCCATTTCTATAGTAATACTTACGTTCAACCAAAATGTATTATGACACCACGAAATGCTTCCTTGCAACTACGAATATATTTCATGGGCGACATTCATTGAAACCCGTCAAAAAGGAAATACTACGAATATATGTACATTAATCAAACTTTTTGGCATTACCAAGGGCTGTCATAGGTTATAACTCTTAGGTATTAATTTAACTTCTATTTTGATGGAGTAAAAGTACCATAATAATCAATGTGAGAATTATATCGCGAAGCTATTTCAAAACAAATATACAATTCAGTATATATATCTTATTTAAGCAAATATACTTGTCTTAAACGTTAAACATGACTTTTTTTTAATTTGAAACATTGACCAGCCACAGATGAAATCAACTTTGCAGTAAAACGAATAAATTTTGATCCATATAATTTTTGTTTTATGTGAAAAGTTGCCAAGCGAGCGGGCGGTTCACTTGATGTTAAGTGAATACCCCCGGTCATGGACATCTGCTACTCCCGAGGATTGCAGATGCGTTGACAACCTTTTGAAAATTGATTCACCTCACTCACCAGACGAAACACGAAAGTATTATATTTCCACTTCACGCCAGTCTTCTGTCAGGTCGTGGTACTTACCCGGACGAGTCTGCCCATTCGTGCAACAGACAAGCTGCCTGGCCCAATCACAGTTAGGTTACTGTAGTAGTTAGACAATTTCTCCATGATGGATTGAAGCTCGCTTGGGGACATCGCAACAAAAGCGGCTTCATTTGTGTTGTTAAAGCTTTGATCCGAATAGTTGTAAAATTTCCAGTCTGTCCTCATGTGGAAATGTATCTCACGTTTGTTATTATATGCCTTATGCCTGGGACTCAATCTTGAAAGTTTATGTTTTTCCACTGTGTTTCACCTCCCTCGCGACCCCACAAGCAGGATCCACAGGAACGACAAGTCGATACATGTGGCACTAGCTTGATTGCAGGTCCTGGGTCATGCGTTACTGAGACTCCAATCCGGAGTTATTTTGAATATTCCTTCTCAGACGATGGCACTACGGGTAGTATGCCCCGCGTTCCAGGGCGGTTCTCACCGCCCACAGCTACCGATTAGCTAAAAACACAGTCGACGGCCATCGGGTTCTCGGTCCGCACCGCAACCTCCATGGCCCTTAGATGGCATGCCGTAGTTAAACTCACACATGCGCGGCCCTATCCACAGCGGAGGGCCCAAACCCGTGGATTCTTGCTAGCCCACCTGTTCAGCGTCAAATGAAGCTTTAATAGTCTCGAAACTGAAAGCACAAATCAGTTAATACAAGATACTGCATGTATTGAGACACTATTCTATTCAGCCGGTGCTCACCTGGCTGACGTCAATCTTACTTAGGTATTTAATTCGGACCGCTAGGAAATCATTACGTTATTTATTGCGCGCGTTAATATATGATGATCTGGATCATTTAAAACGTTAATACGTCGGCGTAAACATATGCACTGTCCGACAGGGTGCAAGATGACCACCCTCTGCCCTTAACACAATAATCAAAAGGAACAATTATGTATGGGTCATAGAAATACTCGACCCGTGTGGGAATCGAACTCACAACCCTCGGTTCCAAAGCGAATACAAAAGAAACTGCACCGCCGAGTCAAGATAGGGCAAATGTATGTAGAAAAAAATATTTAAAACTTGTTATTTTTACTAGGAAATCCACCATTTTATTTGTTTGACTTCAAAAACTCAATACACAGTTCTGCCGACATGATAAATATAGGAAGCGGGCGACATCATACACGTATCGATAGTCCGATTTTTTTTAATTTCATGAGTCACAGAACCGACACAGAGCGAATCCGACTCGGACAGATTAGGTTAGAAGGTTCAGGCGAGAGCGGAGCTCCTTCGAGGTTAGGTTTTTTTTATGACCACCAAGAAATACTAGCAGAATTGACATATTGACAACAAAAAAATGGCGAATTTCTGTAGTAAAAATCACACTATTTGATTATTTATTTTTTCGAAAACTATAAGAGACCGCCGAATTCTGCTTGTTGATAAATTCATTAGCGAGTTTTCTCTATCATTTAAAATTTATTTTAATCGAATTACACCGGAGTTAAAGTTATTTACATTTACCCAAGATAGATAGAGAAAACTTTAACTGAACTCGGTTGAGTTCAATGGGTATGGGAGGTACAAAAATAGTGAAAGAACCAACACTGAAAAGTATCATGAACATACCTGTTCAGGAGAAAATAACGAAACGATTGAACTATCGAAAAGTAGAAAATGAGATTTTTTTTTTATTGAATCGGTTTATTTTATAGATATTATGAAATCCTATCACACGAATTTACCACTAAAATTTACTCTAATTTGCTCCAGGCTTAATGAACGGTTTTTTTTATTTTACGGCTGTAGGCGACGCGTTACAATTTTATTTTATACATTTTAGTTTTATATTAATTTTATTTTTATGTTAATTTCATTTTAATCTGATTTATTATTCTTATATTATTGTGTAGGTTTGTTTATTATTTATATTATTGTGTAGGCATTATTGTGTAAGTTTTTATTCTCATTTCCTATTTATATGGCAACCGAGCGGGCGCGCGAACGTTACTTTTTGAATTTAAAATAAATACGGGTACTTTCTGTCATACGTTCTTCTTCTTTTTCCGTACGCGCGCTCTGCTAACGTTCACTGTGTCCACGTAATTATCCTGAGTTTTAAACTCCCGTACAACGGCTCAATTTTTCACAAAAACTATGCTATATTTATTGAATATGACTGTGCAATAAAAACTATACTAAATTCCCGCCATACACGTTTTACAACGTTCACACGCTCACAGTTACAGAACTTACACTCTAATGACTGAGAGTAAATTTAATTATTGTATTTTAGTTATTATAGTAACGTTAATAGAATGAAAATGATTGCTTTTTTTACAAATTCGCAATTAGAATTTTAAGTTGGCATTAGTGTTAGCGTATAGTACGTTCACTAACTTCCTCTGTGCAGTGGCGGATTTGCCCTAAGGTGCCCAGTAGGTCCGGGCGGCCAATCATGACAAAAAATTAAGTGATTAATTACAAGAAATATCTCAAAGCACTTCAATATTGTAAAAGAATCGCGCAAATTATGGTGGGCCGAACTGCACCGCATCGTCCTAACAATAATCTTCCTATTAAAACATGTAGAAAAAGTACGAAAAGATTGTCGCCGCTGTGGGAATCGAACCCACGTCTTCGGCATTCGCGGCCTGACGCTCTAGCCACTGAGCTAAACCGCTGATAGCTACAGCAACGAAAATCTTAACGCCTTCATTCTACATTGTTCTTTTTCAATCTTTTCGCACTTTTTCTACATGTTTTAGTGTTAAAACTTAAGTGCAGAGATTAGCACTTAATTAAACTTTAAAATTAATAATCTTCCTAAATCAAATTCGTACTATTTATGTATAAAATACAGATATGTATATGTATTACACAATATGATGTAACGTAATTATTTCGTATGTGTGATTTAGGTCTTCCTGAACTAACATTTTCATGTTATTATACAGGCGAGCCTTAAAAAAATACGATCGCTCTTGCGTTGCTTGGTTATACGGACGTCTCAGGTCAGGTGGTTTTTTACACTGCTATATTTTGGTAATGGGGGAAAAATTTTCAAATGATACCCAGTCATCCCTCATATGACAGGGTTATGTGGGGTTCGTACCCGCTAAGAAACCCTCAGTGGCACCTTCTGTATGGCAATTTTTTCTTTCTTTTTTTCTCGAGTCTTGCACTAAAACCGTATCATTAACTTAAAAGTAAGCAAATGCCTGTCCTAATTGACTTTCCCATTTTTTTTTAAAGTTTTTATTCTATTATAATTTCATTTGTTACTTTTGTTTTTGATCAATGTATTGGTCTTTTTACTCGGGACTTTATTACCCAATTTTTGGTCATTACTGAAAATCAGCGTTGCAGTTTCACTATAATCAAAAGGGAAAAATATTGGAGTTTTATGTTCATGTCTTTTTTTATTTGTCTAATTTTGATTGTTTAAAATGAGTGTGGTGTACGTCAGTCTGTTTTATTTCAAATAAGTCTGTTTCTTTCTTCTACAATTCTCTCAATATCTTACGACAGAACGAATCCACTTCTTACCTCTTACGCTGGTCCGTTAATCAAACCCAACTAAGTCGTATTTTCTTTTCTACGAGCCGTATTTTACTATGCCGTATTATACTGCTGAATTCAGGGAATCGAACCTCATAACCCGAGCATTGTCTCAAGGGTTACACTTCTTCGTTTCGTCTTCGTGAGAGACGTAGGGACGAGAGGGTAGTAGGGGCCCACTATTAAAATGTGGCAACGTATCTTCAGGTGTTGTAAATGTGCAGTGTTTATCATTTAATATCAGCTGAACGGCCTGCTTTTTTGCCACCTCACATAAAAAAAGATGATACTGATCATGACCGACGCAACTTCGGATATATTTCCTCTCCTAATGGAAAATCGACATTACCATTGTGCTAGAACTCTTTGAGGAATTCTAATACATTTTAATTTCCGAAACAAGATAACGATGATTTCGATAACAAAGTCAAACCAACCGTACAATTAAAACCAAGACATTGTTATTGTTACTTGTTGCACTTATTCGTTTTTATTCATGTCAATGGGATGGGATACATACCATAAACAAATATGTGTTCTATAACTTCCGATAAAAGTAATCAGTGGCTCTCGATCCATTATTACACAAAATCGACGGCTAATACGTTTGACAGACCGCAATCATACACACGTAGCACAAGCACGCAGGAATGATGCTCAATTAAGCAGAAGTGCGGGTGGAGAAACAGTGGGGACGATAGTTGGAAATACTTCTTGCGAATCGTAAAAGACTTAACTTAAAAATATCAACGCAAGGGTTGCGCTAAGTGCTGCTAAAAATTACTTATGACATCGATTGGGGCTCAAGCCGATGTTCCCATCTTAATCTGAAGGATCCTTGGAATTGTCGAACATTTGTTCGCGGAGATGCAGCGTGGCGGACGGCGTTCGCGTGTTATTGTCGTGCAGACGTGCACCATTATCAATGATAATTTATCATGATCTCTTCCGACAAAGCCGACGGGTTAACAGAAAACGATAATTACACAAAAATACCAATTATTGATTACTTTCACAATTAATCTCGTTCTGATTCTGGTCACACAGGCTTTCAGTGCGTCACTGTTAGATTTTGACGTATGAATATTTTACTTGTGGGTGTTGTAATATTTGTTTGTGAAGGTAAGCCGTTTACACTTTGCACCTTTTCCTGGCATTGTCGATTTGAAAAATGAGTTTCCGTGAAGAAGAGAGGCAGAAAAGCAACTGTCCTAGCCGCGGGCTCGGCTTAGCGGCTGCTGCGATCGGCATCGGTGTTGGGGCGGCTATGTACTACTTCTTCAGCAAGAGGCCTGAAAATCCGCACGGCGAGGGTTCCACAGCTTCCGAATGGCACACGGAGACATTGTAAGTGTCCATATATACTACAAATACAATTATCCCGTTTATAACCAAATTACTATGCCTACGTATCCTTTCATAGTTTTGTTACGACGTAATTTCCTGTTTTTTTTTTCTTTGGAAGGTCGTTAGGAAATTTCTACAGATTTGACAACGAAAACCTCCTTTTATCATATTAGAAATAATTAATGACGTTAAAAATTAATGCCAGAACTGACTGCGCTTTTAGTTTTTTGTATATTTTTCGTATTGAGATAAATGAAATAAGCAATATAAAATTATTCGCATATTCTGTTGTAATAATTATAGTTTTTTTGTTTTAAACAATGACTATATTATTCCCATATTAGGTACTTGTTTAATTGCTGTTGGTGAAGTGTGCTACAAAACTGGTTATGTAGGAACTAAGAAATTGAAAGAAATTTAAATGGCCTTGTATGTATTGTAAATGTTATGGTCATCACTTTTTTTACCTTACTTGAGCAGATATTATTTTATATTCATATATGTATGTAGGCGTAGGATAAATAAAATCTTTATTTTGAGTAAATTGTTACTATTTTCATCTTTATTTAAATTAATACATTTTAAGACACAGATACACGTTACTCGTTCGTGGCGTCGTTGCGAAAAGTCCCTCAATCCCTTTTACGTCATCCATCCTTCTCATTCACACAATACTTCGTTCAAAAATCATCTTTTACTCAACTATTAAATAATTAATCCTACAACTCGGCCATTCTGCAAATCAGTCTGGCCTCAGACTGAAGCTACTTTACCACAGTTATACTAAGTACTTAACATTTTTTTTCCTTCTTCATAGACATAAGTGTTTAAACATACAACAAAAAAATAACAACACTAATGAGCTTATTCCTTTACAACCACAGGTAGTTTAGGCAGTTTTAGTAGATGTTTAAAAAATACAAAATTACAAAAACAATTACTTAATCGGTCAAAAAAAAACAATTTGTATCAAGGCCATCTCTTCATATAATCTGAAGCTCTTATCGGCCCTTCTTTACCTCTGTCTATTTTCTCTACCTCATACCTACCCCTTCCCAACTCCTTTGTAATTCGATATGGTCCATAGAATTTTGGTTTTAATTTTAACGCAGTTCCAAACTGTACACGTTGTATAGCAACCAGATCACCTTGCTTGTACTTCTCTCCTTCTTTACGCCTTTTGTTATATGTCTTTCTATTCTCTTCTTGGATCTTTAATATTTGTGCCTTAGCCTCTCTTCTTGTTTCATCTCTTCTACTCATAAATTCGATTCTGCTTTCCTCTTCTAAGTATTCCATAATAGATAAATCTTCCTTCAGTTTAAGTTTCACTCCCGTTAACAATTCAAAAGGTGTTGTGTTAATTGATCGTTGATATGTGCTATTAATGACTCTTTGAAGCTTACTCACATGCTTATACCAATGGCCTGGTTCTTCTATACACATCTTTGTTAAAGTAGAAATAATAACTCTGTTCACCCTTTCAACTTGACCATTTCCGCGTGGTATTCCAGTGGCAATAGTGATATGTTTAATGCCTTCCTCTTGACAGTACTCTTGAAATTCATTCCCTGTAAAAGCTACTCCTCGGTCAGTAATGATTCTCCGTGGGTTACCATAATCTTTCTGGTGCAACTTTAACTTTTCTACGGTTTCCTTTGCTGTCACAGTCTTAACAGGATAAATCCAGACGAACTTTGTATATCCATCAATTACAGTAAGTATGTAGTTATACATTTTCTTAGTTGCATCTAATGGCCCTAAATGATCACAATGTAAAGTATCCAGTGGTAATTCTCCTTTATCAATTGGATTTAAAAAGCCTTCTTTCTTACCAGACTTTCTACTCGCTAATAAACAGGGTACACAGGTAGAAACAATCTTATCGATTTTACTGTCTAGTTTTGTAATGTAATAATCTTTTTCTATTATATCCTTAATCTTCTTCTTCCCAAAATGTCCAATTCCATGGGCTTTTTTAATCAATTCCATATCCATCATATCAGGTAATACCAATTTCTTCTCCGGTCCTTTATAGATAACATCATTCTCTAAAAAATAATCTTCATATCCATTCTTTTCTAATAGTTTTCTGATAATCTTTAACCCTTCATCTTCTTCTTGTGCCTTCTTTATTCTCGCATGTAACTCAACATCCACAAAACAAATGTTTCTGCTCAATGCGTCAACATGTTGCATCTTGTCTCCTGTTCTATGTTCTATAGAATACTGAAAATCCTGTAAGTAGTATCCATCGTGCTACTTTTGCAGATGCATCCTTTTTGTTCAAGGTTTTTTGAAAGGCTTCACAATCAGTGACATTTTTAAAGGGTATTCCTATAAGATATCTTCTGAATTTCTTCACGGCTTCAATAACAGCTAAAGCTTCTAACTCGTAACTGCAACACTTTTGTTGAACTTCTGTAGTCTTTCTGCTCATGTAGTGAACAGGATGTTGACAACCATCATTAGGGTCTAGTTGCATTAAAATAGCTGCATATCCATGCATAGAAGCATCTGTATGTAATTCAGTTTCCAAATGAACATCAAATATTTTCAACACTGGTTCACAACATAATTTTGACTTTAATTCGTCAAAAGCTTGTCTTTGAACATCCTCAAACTTAAACTCACCTTTTTTCAATAAATCACTTAATGGCTTCGCTATTAAAGCATAATTTTGAATAAACTTCCTGAAGTACGAAGTTAATCCTATGAAGCTGTGCAGTTCTTTCAAATTTTTAGGCACTGGAAAGGTCATAACAGCCTTTGTTTTCTCACTAGATGGTCTTATCGTTCCATTGGAAATATGGTAGCCTAAGAATTCAACAGATCTTTGTAGTATTTGTGACTTCTTCCAATTTATTTCGAGCCCATACTCCGCTGCCACCTTCAGCAAAGCTTTAAGTCGTTCAATTCCCTCTTTTTTCATCTTTTGAAAGTATAATTATATCGTCAATAAATATCAAAACCACTCCCGTTCTTATAAAATCCGCAAATATGATGTTAATGTATCTTGTAAAGTATTTAGGACAGATAGAAAGACCAAACGGTGCTCTTAAAAATTCATACTGGCCTTCAGGGTTACTCGTTACAAATGATGTATACTTCACCGACTCTTCTTCAATTGGTAAGTGGAAAAAGCCATTTTTTAAATCGAGCGTGCTATACACATTCACTCTACTCAATTTGTCAATAAGGTCGTCGATTACAGGTAATGGATGTTCGTCTTTCACCATTTTCTGATTTATCTTTCGATAATCTACGCAAACTCGTACACTGCCATCTTTTTTCTTTGTCAATACTAAGGGACTTGCATACTCAGAATAACTAGGACGAATGATGCCCATCTTCAACCAATCATCAACTTGCTGCTTCACTAACAGTTCTTCGGTTAAATCTAAACTTCTAGGCCGTTGTGTAACTGGAATATTATCTTTTAGAACAATTTTCAGCCTAATGGGTGCATCTTTGGTCCTCAAAGGTACGTAATCATTTATAATATATTTTACCGCACTACATTGGTCATCATTACTGGAAAAAAGACATATAGCATTTTGATATAAACTATCGTAACATGGAGGCCTAATTTCAACGGCACCTTTGTCTATAATCGTAACAGTATTTACTAAGAATGGTTGACCTAATATTACATCATGTGGCATTACATTAGTTGGTACAATATAAAAATTAATATTGTAATGGTGATCGTCGATACTTAATTCCGTGTCGAATTTACCGATTGAAAATACTTGTGAACAACCCAACCCGGTAAGCAACATTCTGACAGGTGTATATCCAATATTTAATTTAGAAAAGAAATTTAAAGTTATTAAGTTTAAATCACTACCTGTATCAATTAAACAGTTCGTCACGAAATTACCTATTTTTACATTTTTTTATGCTTCTATTAACTATCGCATCACCTTTATCTACATTAAATACAGACTGACGTTTTTGAAGTTGACACTGAATCCCCTTACTGTCACAAACATTTGATATGCAGGCACTCGCTCTTTCCTTCGGATCGCAACTCATTACATTTCGTTCACGTTCACCTTCTTCATTCACGTCCACGTTAGCGGAACTAGCGCCCTCTGATGTCAGCGTGGGATATTGAATGAACATCGATCGTCGATCCCGCTTTGCATGCATTTGTGTTATTACAGGTTCCGTTTTCTTACATTCTGCGCCTATGTGACCGAACTCATTACACCTAAAACATTTTACACCTCTTTGACAGGAACTCGACAGATGCCCTTTCTCACCGCACTTGTAACAACGTTGGAATGTCTGTCCTCCAGTTTTCCCGTTGTGCCATCGGTTTCATTACTGTTACTTCTCTTTTGCTTATAGTACTCTTCTTGGTTTTCTGTTTGTAACTTTCATACAATGCTATTTTCTCCTTGAGCTCTGAATAGGATGTAACACCATAGAATAATAATTTGTTTGATTCGTAGTCGTTTATGCCATCGACTATATACTGTATGGTGACGTAGTCTGCAAACTTAGCCCTTTTTCCCAATTCTTTCATGACAAGCATGTATTGATAAACCGTTTCATTAGCCTGCTTTTTCCGATTACTCATCATTTCATGCATTTGTTTGGAATTTATAGTATCAGGAAACTCCCTTCATCAGAGCCGTTCTAAATTCATCATAAGTTTTAAATGCTTTTTCCGTCTTCAGCCATAATTGTGCAGTACCAGCCAAGCACCTCCGCGCGATAATTAGCCGTTGTAGTTGGTTCCATCCGAAAATATCTGCGTTGTCTTCAATATCCTGCGTCCATTTTGCAGAGGAATACGTCATATCATCCCCCGTAAACTTAGGTAGGGAATCCATCAGGAAGAATGGATTATATTTACCATCGTCGTTATTGCTCTCCATCATCTTTTAACCGTCGTAAATATTATCGTCGTTATTTTAAAGTGACAATTAATACTTCTTCTTTTGTAACACGTAATGGCGGCTGGCGTACGTGATCACTTTCTCTCGTTATTAAAATACCCAAAAATCACTTTAAGCCCGTTATCCCGGACGAGAATTTTGTAGGCGTAGGATAAATAAAATCTTTATTTTGAGTATATTGTTACTATTTTCATCTTTATTTAAATTAATACATTTTAAGACACAGATACACGTTACTCGTTCGTGGCGTCGTTGCGAAAAGTCCCTCAATCCCTTTTACGTCATCCATCCTTCTCATTCACACAATACTTCGTTCAAAAATCATCTTTTACTCAACTATTAAATAATTAATCCTACATGTATGTAATCTTGTTTAAAAAAAAACAGCTACCTACATTTTTTATAGTAGTTTAAATATTGAATAATCAGTAATTAACAAATTTTTTTAACATTAACTTTATATTCCGCAAAACATGTTTAACTTAAAAAAAATTATCAACTTAATAACTTATTTTATGGTAAAAGTTTTTTTTGCTAATTAAAGCTCCCTTCCTTCATAAACAAAATATCAAATAAAGAAATAAGTACTGTTGTCTAGTCTGTAAGATGTTTAACACATATGAAAAGTGATTGTTTTCAATTTCTAGCTACTAAAATTATTATGTCTTCATTGACTATGTCCTAATCGATAAGGAATTTGTGAATTTAGTTTGTACAAAATAATATTGTAAGAACCAGCCAAGTGCGAGTCAGACTCGCTTATGAAGGGTTCTGTACCATTATCTATTAAAACTGAACAAAGATCATATCTGTTGTATGAGACACTTTAATATTTTTTATTGTGTTTTAGTATTTCTTGTTATAGTGGAAATAACATCTATGAAAATTTCAACTGGTCAACTACAAAGGTTCATGAGATACAACCTGGTGACAGACAGACAATGGAGTCTTAATAATAGGATCCCGTTTTACCCTTTGGGTACTGAACCCTAAAACCGTAATTCAAAAAAGAATAATATAGATATTATAATTAGACAAGCAAATAAAGATCATGAAATTTATAAAGGAGACATTTGGAAATTATCGAGTCCACATTTGGATGCAAAAATATTTAAAGAAAATAACATTAAAAACATTAATTACCTATTTACATTATAATTCTTTCTAATATTTCAATTTGTATTACATATGTGGCAAAAGAAATCGGTATTAGGAAAGAAAAATAGTATAAATTAGTATTTTTCTTTGTACAGACATTCATTATTAACTGTATATTGCTTCTACTTCTTTTCATATGATTCAATTATTAATTTACTAATGCATTACATCTTAATAGCATGTGATTTATGCTTCATAATTTCAAATACTTATGCATTATAACAGAGGTGGTTGCAATTGTGACATTGAGATGCAATCCGACATGGATGTTGACTCGGATGGTTACTCAACAGTATCTGAGAACGTAACCTCTGACACAAGTGTCCATGATGACGAAGAATTCAATGATGCTTCAATCACCCGATCCATCAACAACTCTGGGAGTTATGACAGCGAGACGGACAGCTACAGCAATGATAGTATCGGTCAGGAATCGGAGATGGACGATTCTTTAAGTAACAGTGACATGAGTGAGTCCTCATGCACAGGAGATGAAACACAAGAGAACATGACATCCACCGTGAACAATTCATTTGAAACTGGGTACTTAACAACTATGAACACCAGTGTGTCAAGTTCAGACTCTTCGTCTGATGTAGCTGCCGAGTGGGACGTCACAAACTCGTCCCAGGATGTACCTGAATACTCTGGTTCCAGGTCATCAATACGCCGATTCTTTGGTAATATCAGTACGATAATTAGCCCGAGGCGTCGAAGAAATCGGAATAGAATGTAAGTTATGAGGCACTGTTTTATCTGTTTTCGGCGGCAATGACCCTAGTTCCAGCTGCGGTAGATTTTGAACGTGATATTATCTCGTAATTTCTATATCCCCAATTGGGGATGCACATTTCAATAACTTCTTTTAAGTTCTTCTGTTTAATTTTCCCAATACTGAATCCATCTTTGAATATAAATATGTCTTATCAACCCTGAAATATTTGCCAATAAATTGTCATGCACTGTTGTTACATTTATGCAAATTTTAAATATAGTGTGACAGTAATTTAAATTTTTTATAGTGCTAATCTTTGCACTTAAGATTGAACATTAAAATATGTAGAAAAAGTGCGAAAATATTGTCGCCGCTGTGGGAATCGAACCCACGTCTTCGGCATTCGCGGCCTGACGCTCTAGCCACTGAGCTAAACGGCTGATTGCCACACCGACGAAAATCCTAACGTATTCTTCCATATTGTTTTCTTAGCATTTGATGATGATCTTTTAATGTTCAATCTTAAGTGCAAAGATTAGCACTATAAACAATTTAAATTTCTAAAAAAGCAATGGCGACATCTCTCGTTCGAATTATCGTTGTAAAACGATATTTGAAATTGTTTGTATGCTGGAAAGGATATAAACAATAGATGGCGCCAAGCATTGCTTCAAATGCTAAGAAAACAATGTAGAAAAATACGTTAAGATTTTCGTCGGTGTGGCAATCAGACGTTTAGCTCAGTGGCTAGAGCGTCAGGCCGCGAATGCCGAAGACGTGGGTTCGATCTCCACAGCGGCGACAATCTTTTCGCACTTTTTCTACATATTTTAATAGTGTGACAGTGTTACTGTAAAAGACCATATACTAAATGTTCAATTAATATGTACATTTAAAAATGATTTGACCTCAACTATCAATGACAACTTGTTAAGAGTATCTTATGCAACACTCTTTTAATTAAAGTTTTTTAGTTTAATTGTCTGCTACCAGCTAATCAATAATTATTGATAAATGCTTATCATTCAGTCATTCATTATAAAATCATTAATTTACTAACTCAACACTAAAAGTGTATATTATGATTAATATTCATAAAACTTGTCTATGTTAATTGCTGCTTATTGCTAATGCTGCCATATACTTTGGCTTTTTTCCTACACATAAATATCATTAAACTTAGGAACGAAAAGCTTACATACATTTGAATAATAAAAAAAAAAAGAAGCCCGCCAATACGCAGTGGGCCGTGTGGTAGAATATTCCCTGATATCTTCTGTACGGAGGAGGCCTATACCCGGCAGTGGGACATGTATTGGCTGGTACTTTAACTTTTTTCCTTTTACATAAATATCAATAAAATGTGTCATCTTAAAGGATGATCTTCATTTGTTTATTGGTGATTTACAGGACAGAGGAGGAACAGTTGAATATTCTCAGAGATCAAGCATTGTAAGCTTCCAATTTACTTGTATATCATGCAAATACTTTAGATGTGGCTGTAGCTTGGGCCCAATAAGTATGCTCAAATTAGAGTATGCTCAATTTGTAGTATGTAATGTAAAATGTTAGTGTAATGGATTTAATTTTCTATTAATATATTATATCAGAACCTGTGAGATTTAAAAAGATCCATTTTCCAATTGTGTTGCTATTTATGAAAGATTATATTGAAAATTCCTACATTACAGTCCAGAGCTGGAGCCATCTGTAGTATTTGCTTGTTTCGCAATAGACTAACAGTTTGTTTTGCAAGATTTTACACCCTAATCAAACACACTGTTTTTTTTTTTAATTCTACTCAAATAACTATTTTGGTAAAATTACTATTTTGGTTTGACTCACAGTATACGAGGAAGTAATGGGGATGAAACGTGTGGGAATAAATTTATATTTTTTTTTTAAAAACAACTGTTATAAATGCATAAGGCGCATGTTAAACTATGTCTTAATAGATATTGTGTCTTTGTACTTAAAAAATTACAGAGTAAAAAAGCTAAATTCTCATAGAATGATTTTATGTTTACAATAACATAGGGGGCATTCCACGCGAAGTAGACAGGGAAAAAAAGTTGATGTTTCCGATTTTAGTAATATTTGATTATGTTATACCTATATGTGTCCTCAATCCTGATACAAAATATTTTTACAGTATAAAATGTAGTTTAGAGAGCTTTAAAAATGTGACTAACCGGCAGGTATGCGCCACTTCGAATCCCATTATCCGGTATTGAAAAGAGAAATGGAAATAAATGAAGTAGTCATAGCGCCGGTGCCCGGATCGCGCCTACTGCCAGTTAACGCGAGATTACAAAACATCCAACAGAATATTTTGTTTACCTAATTGAGTTAAAAAAATCATTTGATCTTACTTAGATGTACTTAAATTTACAATAAAACGACGTTATTATGTTTCGATTACTTATAAATGTTTATTAAAGAATCTTCATGTTATTTCTGCGTTTTATCATAGTGCCTTCAGCACTCGGAACGAAGGCATGGTATTTTTTTGAATCTGATATTGTCATTGAGGAGTCAAATCTGATTTTTAGCCTCTTTCCGTATATAAACATAGTAAGATTACTTTGCCGCATTGATATTGAAGCCATTTCGCACCCTGCGTAGAACGTGACATTTGCAAAATTGTAATTGTTCAGGACGGCCGATTCAAATTATATTTTTTTATTTTTTTAGTCACATTTTTAAAGCTCTCTAAATCGTAAACTAAATTTTATACTGAAAAAATATTTTGTATCTGGATTGAGGACACATATAGATGTAACATAATCAAATATTACTAAAATCGGAAACATCAACTTTTTTTACCTGTCCGCTTCGCGTGGAATGCCCCATATACTACATTACTTACAAGCTTTGTGATTAGAATAATGTTATGCGCTTGTTAGACGAGTTGTAATTCGAAGAATACAAAATTTTTTTTTAAATGAAAGTATATTATCATACATTGCACCCGTGTGAAGCCTGGGCTTGTTGTGAGTGTCAACCCGTAAATATTAACTCTAAATTGTTCAAAGCATAGGAAGTTTAAAAACCATATAAAGCGCTACTAGTTTTGAAAAATCGTTTTATTTAATCTTTGAAAACATTAGGAAGGGAATTGCATTGACATTTTTATTAAGAATTTTAATCCATACTAATATTATAAATGCGAAAATAACTCATTTACGGTGGTAGGGCCACGCAGCAGCCTCGGCTGTTGCACGAATGGGCTGGCCCGTACGGGTAAGTACCACGACCTCACAGAAGACCAGCGTAAAGTGGAAGTATGACAAATACTTTCGCGTTTCGTCTGGTGAGTGAGGTGGCCGGAGCCCAATTTTCAAAGGGTTGTCAACGTATCTGTAACCCTCGGGTGTAGCAGATGTCCATGGGCGGAGGTATTCACTTACCATCAGTTGAACCGTCTGCTCGTTTGGCAACTTTTCAAATAAAAAAAAAACTGTCTCGCTTTCACACGAAAACTACTGAACCGATTTAAATGAAATTTTGTACACAGATAGTCTAGAGCCTGAGAAAGGACATAGGCAATTTTTTTTTTGGAAAAAGTGTTTTAAAGGGTTGAAAGATTGTTGGTGGAAAGGTTAAAGAAAGATATTTATTTAAAGACTTCAACACAGGCGCAGCTGCGGGCGAAAAGCTAGTAAAACATATAACACAAATGTTCAAAGAAAAGATGTGACATTGATAACATGAATTTAACGAAGTTGATATTGCGATGACTTTTGGTTTTCTTTTCCCGACTAACAATGTGGTTTGATGACATCCTTAACGAGTTTATTATATTTTGTGCCTAACCATTTGTAGTTTGTAAGTGGTAGGGAAGAAGTAATTAAATTAACTCGGTGTGGTTGCACCATTAGCAATATGAGTATTAACAATTTTACATGTTTAGCAAAACAACTGTCGTTAGGGCTTGGAGGTGGGTTGAAAACGGTACTTATCACAAATACTTGCGCATTATCATTAATACTTACTGTTGCATGAATGGGCAGGCTCCTCCGGGTAAGTACCACGACCTCACAGAAGACCGGCGTAAAGTGGAAGTGTAATACTTTCGCGTTTCGCCAGGTGAGTGAGGTGCCGGAGACCAATTTTCAAAAGGTTGTCAACACATCTGCAAACCCTCGGGTGTAGCACATGTCCATGGGCGGCGGTATTCACTTAACATCAGGTGAACCGTCTGCTCGATTGGCAACTTTTCACATAAAAAAAATATTGTACATATGGCAGATGGCAAGGTTCGTTCGGGAAGGCACCACCGCCTCCCATTATATATTTTTTGACTGAGGGTATTAAATCATTCACCGACACAACAACATATGTTTACAATCACTCGAACATGGACCTGAATAGGCCTTAGTAGCAGAAAACTGCGTTTCTGTGACTGTTGCATAGGCTAGGGTAACCCTGTGCGACAGACATGCCCATGGTGGGTTTATTTTTCCTTTTTAGAAAGGGGTACTCAACCCTCAATCCCTAGACGAAATAAAGAAGTATAACACTTCCACTTCACGTCGGTCTTCTGAGGGGTCGTGGTACTTCCCCGGACGTACCTGCCCGTTCGTTTAACAGCGAAGACTTGCGTGGCCCTGCCACATTAAATATATACAGCGTGTCGTTACCATCGCGACAATAAATAATACGTTCGTCGCAACTAGGACAAACTTCGGTTCAACTTTTAGGCGGGATTCATGAATAACAACATTTTCTTTTTGTTTTTTTTTTAAATCCCAACGGTTGTAAACTCTGCAAGCGATTCGCTGTGGTAAAAGATGGCCGCCGTTTATGAATACTCACGACACGATGTCGCCAATCACCGAGAATGTGGGCGTCGTTAGTGCATACGCGAAATGATACTTCAAGCCGGTCTTCTGCAAGGCCGTGGTGCTATGGAACGAGCAGAACTGGAATGTACTAGCTGAAGCCAGCTGTATGCTAGTCAGCTGTGAGGATGGCCAATTGGCCAATCTTAACTCTTACCGGGGTACGCACTTGCATCGCCTTGCTGAAAACGACATCGTATCCAGCACGGCCGAGCTGCAGTCTCCTCCCATCGGCCTGTTCCGATCGCAGCAGCCCTCGTGATAGTGGGCGTCCGCAGACCAGGACTGTTGTAAGAATCGAAACTCTGACCCGCCTGCTTATCCGTCCCCAGCCGCGAGCGTCCCTGGACCACGGAGGAGTGCTCCATATGCTTCGAGGCGATCCGCCGCGAGCAAGAGGTGATGACCCTGCCGTGCACCCACCACTTCCACCAGGGGTGCATCCTGCCCTGGCTCCAGGAGCAGCAGACCTGCCCCAACTGCCGTAAGCGCATCGAATGATGCCAGGTAATCTCGCCAGATTTTCCCGCCAATTTTGAGGCATAGGATCGATGCTGCTTTGACGCTCTTGGAAAGCACTGACGATCCGCAAGTGTACCTTCACCTTCCTTGTTGCTTTGGTTAATTCAAATTCAGAAGAAACTCCACTTGGTAGGACCGCGCAACAGTGTTCATTGTTGCACGAATGGGCAGGCTCGTCCGGGTAAGTACCACGAACTCGCAGAAGACCGGCGTAAATAGAAGTGTTACACTTCTGCGTTTCGTCTGGTGAATGAGGTAGCCGGTGCTCATTTTATTTATATGTGGCAACGCATTTGCCTACCTTACGGGTGTTGCAAATGTCGATGGGTGGTGGTTATCACTTACGACCTGATGCTAGGGGATTACCCCCAAGGACCTTCCATCAGTTTGAAAGGATTTGAAGAAAACTGTGAAATAATGATTGTGAATCTTATAGAACAGCCTCAGAAAACACTGGGAGGCAAACTGAAAGTTTATTATTTTCCTTGACATGACAATTACTATATGAAATTTCATAGAAAACCAGCGGATGCTTTGCATATTAATGACTTGCAGTAATTACTTTGTTGTGCCAGCTGCTGTAACTTTCAATATGTTACTTATCACAAATGTGCTTGTAATTTTTGTAACCTAAAACTTTTTTATCTAAATAAAGATTATTATTATTATATTTAAAGTGCTCTTTGATATATTAAATATTTATCTTATTACAGCATATGCTTCGATCATCAGTCAAGATCATCTTTAAAGGGCTGCGGGTAGAATTATTTCAGCTCTACAATATTTTTACATGTTGGTTTGTGCCTGAAGTTTTACCGAGACCCGTTTGCTTCTTCTTAGCATGTTACTTATCAACTAACTATATCCTATTTTTCTACAATATTTTCTACTTATATTTGTTTAAATTATTTTACATTTCTTTTTTGTTTCATTTGAACATATTTAAATATATTTATCATGGAGCGTAGAAGTGAGGTGAAACAATCTCTATTTATAAAAAATGTCCACCAAAAATAGTTAAACAGTGATGGTGAATTAATAGTTACCATTGTTACTGGCTACCAAAATTCAGCTACGCTAGGTACATAATACACCTTTGTTAAGCCAGCCCCATTCTGTTGGGTTTTGGAATTGCTATTTACCACTTAACTCTCGACAAATTTTTCAACTTATCTCCATACAAGATTGTCCTCCCTATTTCTAGGCGCCAAAATGCACTGTACCTTGTTTGTCTTTCTTTCCCACTAGTACTGTTATATGAAGTTTTTATATCTCATAGGACCTATCTCAACCTATCTCAACACTCCATATCCGAGCTACTGAGTTTAAAGAAGTGTCCATTCTCAATCGTTGTACGAAATAAATGAAAATAAATAATATCCAAAGATATAATTTACAGGATATATATTAGCTTTTCATGAGAGATATTTTATATATTATTTTTTTAAATATACTATTTGTATCTTTTCTATCACTCACTCATAAACTACACTGATCCATTAGGTGCATAAGAACTTGGTTTAGTAAATAACGAGAAATGTCGAAAAAATGTTATTTCCATATACTTTATGAATCATTTCTAGTCACAACAACTTTAGGTATAAGCCAACATCCACATTTTCTTTATTTCATGTAGTGTGTATGTTTAGAATAAAATTTAAGTTTGTTATGATAGGTTTGAATTTTAGTTTACTTAGATTTTGGCATAAAAAATATAAGCGTTATTTAATCTATTAACTTCAATTCACTTACGCTGTGTTCATTATTTTTTTATTTTACTAGAATTAAAAAACGTGTGTGCAAAAACAAGAATATGACCATTAGAAATTTAATTTATACTTTGATATTACCAAATACTTCAGTGTCAGTAGAATAATGAAAATAGATGTTATTGTTTTAAATTACCAGTGCCTTATATTGAGATATTTTAAATACTATGTGTTATATATTTCAATTGTATTTCACTATATTAGGAATAAAAGTTTGAAAAATTAAAAAATGACCTGAAATTTTATGTGTACTTATCAATGACAAGAAATACATGTAATTTTTAATAAACCTACCTATTGACATATGTATATTGACTTTTGTTCTATGTTTCTCATGTGATATTTTGTCCTATAACCTAAGTAAACAAATTGTAAATATAAATAGGGTACCGTAAAAAAGGAGTTTGCATTGTAAATTGTAATACTACTTGCACAAGATTCAACTATTATAAGTGAGTGTATTATTATTGCATATAACCTAAAAAAACATTGCTATTTATGTCTTTATGTCCACTTACAAATGTACTATATTTCTAGGAAGTTTAAAAAACGACTTAAAAATTTCAAAGTTGTTGACAGGAAGTGTCAAAATAAAAAGTTAATTATTTTTTTTAATAAAATATTGCAGTCAAACAGGTTTAAGATTTATATCTGTGAAGAATGCTAGAAATAATGCATTATAGCTTGGTGTAGAAAAGGTGCCTTAAATTGTAACCAGTTTAAATTAATGAATGTTTTACATAGTCGCAAATGCATTAAACTTCTTCATCAAATACGATCTGGTTTGTAATTTGTTGTTGTGTAGATCTCTTTTTATTGTGATAAATTTTATTTCGCCTGAATAAAATGTTAATATATTGGTAATAGGTTTAACAATAAAATTCTTGATTACATCCAATTGGGTATTGCTTACAACATTTTACCTCTTATTATGTATCTGAAGATACAAATGCAATAAGTAAACAATGCATAATAAAGCATGAAAGTGGAAAAAAATCTCAAGATGCATCCGTTTTCTCGCCCCCATGTTACCTAATCGCTGTCTCTTTGACTTTTCGCCACTCCGTGAACGTTAACAACACATCTGCAGTATCTTATACATTTAAAAGAGCAATTCTTGTATATATATAATCGGAATCTCGGAAACGGCTCCAGCGAAAAAGCTTTACATGAAATTTATTATGTTCGTAGATTCGGGAGCGTAAAATCGATCTGGCTAGGTTTCATTTTTAGAAAATGTCGTTTTATCCCTGTTTTCAGGGAATAAAAAATATCATTCGAATATGACGGTTAATTTCGCCGACAAAAAAATGTTATAATAGCTCGGTTAGTAACATAGATAAGACATATATACTGAATGGTTAGTTAGTAATCGGGCGGCAACGAAACAGAAAGCCGCGGTTCGTGTCACGATCATTTACAAACTTATTTTTTTTACTTTTTTTAAAAACCGAGCATAGCATTCGGTCATCCTGGTACTATAACTAAATTACGCTACAAACGGATATAATATTCTTTTTATTAATAATCAAAGTTTTAATAATCATGATAAATTTCGTCGGACATATGTTTATAAATCGATGCTTGTGAAATATACTAAAATTCATGTATTCTTTTAATCTATTTTATATGTTCCTTACAATTTGAAAAGCCCGCCAACGGCGCCTTACGCGAACCTTTTAGCGAAACGCGGCGTTATTAGAACCTTTAATCACCAGATAGTATCAAATTCGCTTTTCAAAAAGATATTTTTATTAATTACTCTTTGTGCTAAGCGGTGATTGAAGTAAATAATATTTACGTGGACTTAAATGGTGCTGACAATTTTCCAGCTTACATTAATTGCAAAAGCATAAGATAAAATATATTCGTACTATCTGTGAATCATTTCTTTGCTTAGCTATAGTTCCAATTAATTTCCGGTATGTAAAAGAACTCTGTGGTTCCATTCCAACGTATCAATTCAAAAAACGACGAATAAAATAAAATTCGGGGTAGTCACATAATTTCCTAAATGTTACCCTACTGATATTTTAAAAACGTGAAGTAGGCAAATTTTGTGCATTATTATAAAATAAACTGTAACTATAGTTGTATTCAAGTTGTAATTATATCCATTTGCACGACAATTATACCTACCTTATTCCAGCTTAAATTTTTATTGACTTTGGTTTTATATTAGTTTTTTTTTGGAGGTAGAATATAATACTCTAGTATTTTCACTAGTCTTATATTTTATGTATGACATTCAATGCTGATTTAACTGGCGTATTAGAAAAAAATATTCAGAGGTGATTGTGCAACTTGCGTTCTTTACACAAAACTTCTAGAAAAGTTGATTAAATACAATAAGATATAGTAAAATGTAATACAATATCTAAATGAAACTAATTGAGATTCTAGCAAATGTTTTATTTCTTCCAATAGTTGACTTAAATATAGCATATTTCTTGCTAAAAAAGTAAATGATAATGATGTACCCTAACATACCATTAGTTGGTTATGTAGACTAAACATAACATAAATTTTCATGATTATAAAATAATACATATTTCGTAATAAGTGTATTAAGTTTTTGTTGGCACTTATCATGAACGAGATATCGAGATTTAATCAAAATCTCAATATATTTTTTCGGCATCCCTAGTAGTCTCGCCAACTTATGACTTTTAGCCCCTAGGGCGGAATATGCATGATGGGCTTTTTTAGGGTCCAAAAATTTTAGGGCCATGAATCAATATTTTCAATGACCAAAATGAGTGAAATAAAAGAAAAATGTCTGTTAATGAAATTATAAATGAAACTAATTTTACGGATTTATCGCGTTTATTTTTAATTTTAGTCCCGACGTTTCGAACCCTTTACAGCGTTCATGGTCACGGGACAGACTGAGGTGTTAGACGTCTGATTGTCAAAGTTAACCCGGGCTACCGTCAGTTTTTGTATTATTGATTATGTGTCCGATCTATGCAGAGGGAGCTAATTGTATCTTGTCTTGCAGTAGTGGTTTTTTTGGGCTTAGATTTAATTTTATTGATGATAGGATCCCAAGCTTAAGGTAGAATAAACGCGATAAATCCGTAAAATTAGTTTCATTTATAATGTGTAATCGCGTAAATACAAGAAATTATTATGTTAATGAAATGTTTGTTAATATTGCGTTGTTTTGTTAATTATTATTATCTTGATTTTAGGGTAATTTCTTTTTAGTAGTTGGCAACACTGCCCTGTGACTTGTCTGTTGTCTGTAGCTGCTTGCACCTACCCTACTTGATATTCCGACTCTTCCGTAAAATAGCACGGCAGAATGAGCTTCCAGAAACAGGATCGTGATGATAAAGGCAGCGACAGCACAGGATGGGCCGCTTTAGGAATCGCTGCCATCGGCGTGGGAATTGGCGTGGGACTCGCTTACCTTTTCAGTGGGTCCTCCAAGCTACCGCACTGTAGCCGGGCGACAAATGGTGCTGGCGCGTCTACTAAAAGGAGCAATAAGAAGTAGTAAGTATGAATAACTAATATTTTCTTACCCTTTGCTTACAAATTTCAGTCGGCAAGTAAATAGAAAACAAGCAGCAGTTTATAATTTTAAGTGATACTTAAGAATGTTTTTAACTTTTAATTACATAACTTTTTGTTTTTGTCACATTTCTTGTTTTGCCCCTAATTTGCTTTAACTTATTTATTAGAACTTACGATTTAAACTTATAACTAAACTATAGCTAGCCTAACCTAAGTTTGATTCCGATCGATGCTAGATCAAGAATGACTGCCTTACTAAAATAAATCGTTAACCAAAGTTCTTGAATACGGTAAGCAGCGGTGTCGACTGGCGACGTTTCCATGGACGTCAGCTATATTGGAAGTCGTGGAACATAGCGGTGTCGCCTGACAACGCTCCCACGAACGTGAGCGCGGCCTGGATGTGTAATCCGTTTACATGGTTTCAGCAAAACTTGATCGTGGGATTGTGTCGCGATGTTGCGAAGAAAACGCTGCTCAGTTGCACTTTTCTATGGGAACGGATATGTAACACCGTGTACCCTTCAAATATACCACCCGTCGAACCAGTGTTGTTTATTTTTAACAAATTGTGGAGCTGAAGTGTGTTTGCACTTGTTCCAGTCGACGGCGCAAGGCGGGTTGCGTGACATGTTCCGTGTGCATTGAGGACATCGCCTCGATAGTGACGCTGCCGTGTGGACACCGCTTCCACGACAAGTGCGTCAGGCGTTGGGTGCAAGGCCTCGAAAGTTGCCCAAACTGCAGAAGGCCGACGACACTGGACCAGCTGAAGTGTTCGAGTTAGCCGTGCACAGATTTTTTTTTTTTTTGCGATTTTTTTTTTTTGCGAAAGCATTTTCCGTGATCCCGGCGCATTTCCACTCGATCGATTCGGCCATTTTGCGTGACCACGGCAACTTACGGTGTATTATTTCAATTCCTTCTCGAATTCTGACCCTCGTGTATTACTACAGCCTTTATATCCATCAGTGTCTTTCCATGTTTTGCGAAAGATTATAAAAAAGTGTACTTTTCGTTAAGATTATTTTTTATTATGTTTTTGGCGCGTTTGAGAAAACATTACAAACACTGATTTGTAATTTTGTATTAAGCTTAAACGCTGTTCACTAATCATTGTTTGTATATCTTGATTCTGAATGTTTTATTATTAGTATTATGTTTCTATGAGATCTCAAATCGGTAAAATTTATGGTATTATTTGATTTTTGTAAATTAGCTGAACTTAATTTAGGCTTTTATGAAGGTAGTACAATGCTTAGGAAAGAAATATTAAATTTATTAATATATATACAACAGAAAAATAACTAGAATTCAATAGAAATATAAAAAAAAAACACGCACCTTAACCGTTCTTTGCTGACATGATTGAATTAAAATATATAATTTGCAACTGTACCGTCCTTATCATAAGGGCGCATGGGGCGCCTGCCCAGGGCCTTGTCGCTTCGGGGTGCCTCCGCATGGCCTACGTATTCACTTAAACGATAAAAAAAATTCTGTATTTTTTCTAGATATATCCTGACTGAAGTTTATGGAATAAATGAAAAAATATAAGATAATAGCTTTCATTCACTTTTGTTACTTTCCATCAGGGCCCCAAATTTTTGTGTGCCCTAGGGCCCCGATATGGCGTAAGACGGCTTTGTGTGCAACATGGGATGTACTCGGGTTAATTCTCTTCATTCAAGCACTTTGTAGCTTTTTGTTTTGTTATCAGGCGCAAGAACAAATGAAGGGGATGGTATCCCGACACGTAACGCCGCGTTCAATTTCAGTTCTATATCTCCAAACGCATTCCGTTGTATTTTTTTGGTTGGTTTAGATTTTGAAGTATGATTACAAACCTATAGTTGTAAATTTTGCGGTGGTAAACCAGGCACATCCAAGGAGCTTAAAAATCAGTTGGATGATTAGTGGCTTCGTATTCGTTTGTTACACAGTGAATAGATTTGAATGAATGCAGAGTACGGTGTATGTATTCACCGAATTTCAATATTCTACGTTACAACGTGTTCTATTTTTTGGAAATAAGTAGCCATTATGGAATCGTCCAACTGTTCTCGACAACAAAATCGTTTTCTTTCACTTTCGTTGTGATGGTTCTACCGTTATCAAAACGGTAATGGCAATTTCACTTTGACATTAAGGCAGCAAAATTCAGGCTTTTCATCAGCAAACATCAATGCGCCACAATGCTCGCAAACAACATCCATTGGACCAAAATAAACGAAAGGATGCGAGTTGTAGTCAATGGTGCAATCGGAAAGACGCGGTGCTCGATTCAAATGAACATATTTTGAAGCATTTCTTCTTGAACTTCGAAGATTATAACCGAGTAGCCTAACAGTTTCACGACGTTGCTCTTAGGTTTGAAAAGCACAAATTTGAGTCATACCTCGCACAAAACAAACAAATCTACCAGTATTGCTTGTTCCAGTAAGCGAAAGTACTTTAATATTTTGTATAAAGATTTAATTTGATAATATACAAACTAGGGTTGATGAGGATGTAGTTATAAGGAAGAGAATGAGGATGAGGATTATTTTTTTTAATTGAGGATGAGGATCTGCTATGAGGAAGAGGAAGAGGTAATAAGTAACAACATAATAGAAATATCCTTTTACAATTAAAACAAAACCTTCAAAGAACAAATTACTTTTGTAGGAAACGTTTTTAATTTATTACTTTGTGTTAAAAGTAGTGCGGAAAAATAATTAATATCAAAAATTAAATTCTAGCAAGTTGAATTTAATAAATAATAATTTAAATGCTATTTCTCCTGATAAACGGTTTCACAGCTCATGGTCAACCAACCATGCATCACTTAAAAGGCTTTCACTGGGAACACTTGATGGAGGGGCTGATAAATACTGACGTATACTACTCCATAAAGTTCAAAACATTTTGGGTTCACTTTCCACCATGAAAGACTGTCTTCAGTGATATTCAGTCTCATTTAATATAATCAGCAAACAATGAATTAACTAAAGCATGTCTGTTTATTAGTGAGCATGATTCGTTATTTTCATCGTCACTGTTAGGTGCTGAATTTAGCATATCAACTAACATAGAATTCAAAATTCTGTTTTCGTCAAGCGCTACCACAGGATTGGCCGTGGAGGTATCTTGTATTAACTGATGTTTTTGCTTTCAGTCCCGAGACTATTAAAGCTTCATCTGACGCAGAACCGGTGGGCAAGCCAGAAGCCACGGGTTTGGGCCGTCCGCTGTGGGTAGGGCCACGCATGTGCTCATGCGTGCGTTTAACTATGGTGTGTCATCTAAGGGCCATCGAGGTCGCGGTTTAGACCGAAACCCCGATGGCCGTCGACTGTGCAATTAGCTAATCGGTGGCTTGGAGCGGTGAGAACCGCCCCGGAACGCGGGTGTACCTTGTGTACGCGTTGTGTTGGTCTCGCTGTGCTCGGAGGCGAGGGCGAACTAGTGTGCAGGCCCCCGGTGGTGGGTCCGGCGTGTCTAAGTCCCCTTTCTCGACCGGGTCGATTAGGACGTTTCGCGGGCGACGCTTGTTGACGTTCGCGTTTGTGTCAGGTTGGTAATTTGCTGCGCTTACCACCGGGTATATAGGTATATATTGGGTTGGGATGATGTTCGGCTCTATCGAAGAACCGTTTGGTTAGGTCTTTAAAATATTCGCGAATCGTCGGGAGTCTGCAATCGCTGTGCAGGTCGACGTAACGTCGATACCGCTGCGCAAAGGTTGCGCGGCGGATGAACTTATTTTGTACTATTTGCAACTTTTACAAGCGAGTAGGGTGCTTGTGGGCGAAGGTCATGCATGCGTAATAGGTAGTACGCAGATCTTATATAAAAATAATTTGTGCCTTAAGCATGATCACTTCAGAAAGTGGAAAAAAATCTCAAGATGCATCCGTTTTCTTATCCCCATGTTACCTAATAGCTATCTCTGACTTTTCGACACTCCGAGAACGTTAACAACACATCTGCAGTATATACTAAATTACGCAACAAACGGATATATCATTTTTCTAAATAATAAAAATTTTAATGATCATGATGAATTTCGTCGGACATATGTTTATAAATCGATGCTCGTGAAATATATTAAAATTCATGTATTCTTTTAATTTATTTTATATGTTCCTAATTATAAAGAGGAAAGATTTGATTGTTTGTATGTATTGAATAGGCTCTGAAACTACTAAACCGATTTGAAAAATTATTTCACTGTTGGGAAGCTACATTATCCCCGGTTGATATAGGCTATATTATATTTTCAAAATAAGTATGGATCCTTACTGAAACTTCAATAATTTAACCCAAAGTGTACAAAAATTACCTAAAATATTCTTTACATCGCGTGCGCTGCGAAAACTATTGATGATAGAATAAAATAATGTACTTCGAATTTGTAGAACACATCATTTTTTACAAAAAGTTTCGCGACAGCATATACCTATCTATTATAGTTATGCCACAATAAGTGTTATTTTATTTTAAAATTTTGATTTAAATGCCACCGCTAGAAAAGGCTCTTTATTATTATCTTGTTATTAATCCTTATAAAAAATAAAATAATTTATATTTAAGACTGTTTCCATATCTTTATAAAACTTTTTGAATTATTAAATTCGGACATTCCATTCGAAAGATATCACAAGTTTAAAAATGTTAGTATATCTTTCTTATCCTTTAAACATTATAATAGCTCTAAATTTTATAATATCGGTCGGTAATCAGGCGGCCCCAAAACCGACGGCCGCGCTTCGTATCACGATCATTTACATAATTATTTTTTACTTTTTTTCGATTCCAGATCATTGCTTTCTTTATTTTTTATTTTTGGTCGATTTGTTATTTTGTTATTTTTTCCCGTTTTTCTTAAGTTCTTTCTTTTGTGAAAAACACCAGTTCATATTTTCTTATTATTATCTCGGTAAGATCGAATTATTTTTTATCACTTTAAAATGCCCAAAAGATCAAAATCTCATCTTTCTAGAAATAGATCCCAGGCGAGGTCATCAAAAATACGTCATAATGAAGAATCTTCACCGGAAACTGAAAATCGTTTTACAAGTCGGAGAGAGTCAAGAAGAGTGTTTGCAGCGGCTTGAAGAGCATAGTAATATAAATATACTAATTACTATCACACTAGGGAATCGAGTTCTGAGCGTTCCCAACGCCCACGAGATTAGAGAGAAAGACAACAAACGTTAATGACTAGAGTTCGTAATCGACTTTTAGCTTATAGTAACAGATTAGCTTTCATGCATTATGCTCAACAGTCTTCCGTCCAAATCGGAGCCACGAATAAGATCTGTTCTAAGTGTTCTGCCAAAAATGGGTCGATGAACCAAAAGGTATGTGCTGTGGCTCTGGAAAAGTTAGTCTCCCCAATATTGAGAAGCTGCCGCAACAAAAAAAATCTTTTTACAAATAATCATTCACCATCAGGACATTTTAAACAACATCCGAAAGTACAATAGCCTCCTTCAAATGACAAGTTATCATCATCCTCCCGCCCCTATCCCACCTAGGTGGGGTTGGCACAACATGAATCATGTTGTAAGCAGTTTTGGCTATATTTTTACAACCAGCCGCCTACCTGACGTCAACCCTCCTTGGGAAAAAAATACCCAGATCAAATTTCAACTCTGTAACTATGACGGTTCATGAGATACAGCCTGTTGACAGAGGGACAAACAGACAGCGGAGTCTTAGTAATAGGGTCCCGTTTTACTCTTTGGGTACGTTTCACAAACGATGTATTTCTGTTGCCGCTATAACAAATACTAAAAAACAAAAAAGTATAAGTAAGTTGGGCTCTTATAAAACAGACATGACTTTTTTGCCGTTTATATAGATAATGTTGCCAGTAGTAGTGTTTTTGACAATATGTAAGTGTAATACTTCTATATTGAATAAAGATATAAAAATGTGATTTTTTTTAATGTAATAGAGTGGAGCTGGCGGTTTACCTGATGTTAAGTAATAACCGCCGCCCATGGACATTTGCAACACCTGTAGGGTTGCGAACAACTGTAGGGTTGCAAATCAGTTGCAATCTTTAAATAAAGTGGGCCCCGGTTACCTCTCTCACCAGACGAAACGTAGAGAAGTATAACACTTCTATTTTACGCCGGTCTTCTGTGAGGTCGGTACGGAAACCTTAGTGTGCGAGTCCAACTCGCGCTTGGCCGGTTTTTATTCAATACATTGTCGATATGAAGGCAAAAAGATATCTGAAAGATTGAATTAAATATGATGTTGTGATTACCAGAGACTGAGGGCTGGTGAAACATTCATCTTAGAGACGCTTTAAATCGCAATCAAACGCGTAATCTGCAACGTCATATTCATTTACAGGTTCTTCGAGTTATCTTCATGAAAAACCAAAGATGCGATGATTTATGTCCGAAGCTATGGGAGACCGGACCTATTTTATTTGTCACTTTTACGTGTAACCCCGAATGTCCCGTAATTAAAGAATTTATCTGGTCAGCGGTCTTTCGATCTTCATGACGTAATTTCAAGGGTATATCATTAAAAGATGAAGAAATTCATAAAATTATTCGGAAGGTTTTGTGTGTGTGTGATAATTTTTAATTTTAAAATTTTGTTTAATCTCCGTGCGATGCCGGGGCGGGTCGCTAGTCTATTTTATATGTTCCTAAAAATTTGAAAAGCGAGCCAACGGCGCCATACGCGTTATTACAAACTTTAATCACTAGATAGTATCAAATTCGATTTTCAAAAAGAAATTTTAGCAAATACGTAATTACTCTTTGTGCTAAGCGGTGATTGAAATAAATAATGTTTACATGGACTTTAAAGGTACTGACAATTTTTCAGCTTGCATTAATTGCAAAAGCATAAGGTAAAATACATTCGTACTATCTGTGAATCATGTCTTTGCTTAGCTATGGTTGCAATCAGATTCCGGTAGGTATGTAAAAATACTCTGTGGTTCCAACGTGACAATGATAGAACGACGAACGAAATAAGATTCGGGGAAGTCACATATTTTCCTAAATGCTACCAGCTGATAATTTAATAACGTGAAGTAGGCAAATTTTGTTCATTATTATGAAATAAACTGTAACTATGCATAAGCTGTAATTATATCTATTAGCACGACAATTATACTTTAATTCCGCTTAAATTTTTATTGACTTTTGTTTTATATTAGTTTTGTTTAGAGGTAGAATGTAATACTCGGGTGTTTTCACTAGTCTTTTATGTTATGTATGATATTCAATGCTGATTTAAGTGGCGCATTAAAATAAAATATTCAGAAGCGATTGTGCAACTTGCATTCTATACACAAAACTTCTAGACAAGTCGAATAAATACAAAAAGGTATAAAAAAATATAAATAAATATAAATATAGTAAAATGTATGATATCTAAATAAAAGTTATTGAGAGCAAATGTTTTATTTATCTTAATGGTTGACTTAAGTAAATAGATACTCTAAAACAATTAAATGATAAGGGTCTACCCTTCTAGTTCTGTAGATCGAACATAACATAAGTATATATATATATACAGGGAGGTTTTTTGAGAAGTGCCCTAATTTACACAGGAGGTTCAGGCTCGGTAGTATAATCGTTTATGGAAATAAAAAACAAAATTTTTTTTCAAAAAAAAAAAAATGCCATTCTATTCCCTAAAATACAGAACGTGTTGACAATGTGGTAGTCATTCATAAATACCTAAATTTTGCACAAATTTGTGCACGAACTTGTGTGCGTGTTATATCGCGCGTAAAATAAATGAGTTGCGTATAAATCACGCACTTTTTGAGATAAGTTCAAATGAATGTAATTAAGTGATTTTAAATATTTATCATTTTTATAAAACATTATTTATGTCTAAAATCTAATTAAAAAAATGGATACACTTAGAAAAGCCAACCGGTATATATATTATGGAAATACGCATGTTGGCCTTTTTTTAGGGTCCAAAAAAGTTTAGGGCCATGAATAATGTTCCATAAATCAATATTTTCACTGACCAAAATGAGTAAAATAAAAGCACTATATCTGTTAATGAATGAAATTAATGAAATGTTTGTTAATCATTGCGTTGTATTGTTAATTATTTCAACTATTAGTAATGAAAAGTAATTAGTCAGTTATGTTATATTTACATTACCAAAATTTGAAACTCATTTAAATAATTTCTTTTAATTCAATGATGATGAAATGATTTAGGGTAATTTCTTTTTAGTGGTTGTCAACATTGCCCTAGTTCTGTCTGCTTACTGTCTGACTGTTTGTTGACTGTTGCTGTGTTGCAGCTGCAGACTGCACCAACTTTATTTTAAATTGTCCGTAAAAAAAGCACGGCAGAATGAGTTTCCAGAAAGAGGATAGTGATAGTAAAGGCAGCGATAGCACTTCATGGACCTCTTTAGGAATCGCTGGCGTAATCGGCGTGGGACTTGGCGCGGGACTCGCTTACCTTTTCAGTGGGTCCTCCGAGGCGCCGCACTGTAGCGCGGCGACAAACGCTACTGGCGCATCTAGTAGCAGCAATGATAACTAGTAAGTATGAACATTTTCTCTTCCTTTGCGCACAAATTTCAGCCTGCCACTAAATGGAAAAAAAAACAGCGTATAATCGCTTTTGTTTTTGTTCTTTTGTTTACACCACATCTACAAATAAATACTTGTAAGTACCCAGTACTTGAATCGTGGATAAAAATATCAATCGCCAATCAGTATTATAACACTGATCTTTCTTTAACCGACCATAATTAATGGATATTTTGAATTTTTTTTGTGAACGACCAATAATATTATACATATACAAATAGGATATTTATGTGATATTATTGTAAAATATTAAATTATTACATAATTAATAGTACTTAGAATTTATTGTATAATATACCTATATTAAAACATCATTGAGTATGAAATATTAAAATATTATATGATAAATAATTTTTAATATTAATGATTATTTTCTCTGCTAATGACGTAAAATAATCACATAGTTTAAAACTAATGTTTTCGTGTTTCTGATTCAATGCACTTTTGCAAGATGAATGTAGAAAGCACCATTCACAAAACTTGTTTGCAATATATGTATTATGTATAATTATTTGGCAGTTGACATACAGGCTAAAGAGACTATACAACACTACATAGCATAAAACAAAGTTGTATATCTTTAAAACTATGCAACGGATCTTGATGCTCTTTTTTCTACTAGATAGTGATTCAAGAGGTTATATTCTTATATATTAAAATGAATTGCTGTTCATTAGTCTCACTAAAACTCGAGAACGGCTGGACCGATTTGGCTAATTTTGGTTTTGAAATATTTGTGGCAGTCCAGGGAAAGTTTAAACAATGAGAAATTATATAAAAGTTGCATGGAAAATTGAAAAAGCAACAATTTTATATTCCAAACTAACTATTCCTACCTGTCAAACATTTTATGTGTGCATTCTGAAAATTCATTTTCTTTGTTTTTAGATTCACAAATTCCTTAGAAATAATTTATGTGGCAAAACAATGTTTGCAGGGTCAGCTAGTGTATAATTCCACCAGTGCGAAGCCATCGTAGGTCGCTAGTACAAATATACTCCATGTATGGATGTTTATGCTCATATTTAACAAACATAATTAACATGGGTGTAAAATTGGGGAAAGGGTCTTTATAGCTATTTTTAAATGAATATTGAGAGCTAATTAGGGTTGCCAACCATACTTTATAACAACATATTATACTTTATTTTAGGTAAAAATACTTTATACTTTTGGATAAAAATAAAGTATGTGAAAATACTTTATTTTCAATTTTTACTGTGATGCATAAAATAAAACACAAGTATGTATAATAGGGAAGATGCAAAATTTTAATATTTGGTTTTGATTGAATGGATTTCATGTAGAATAGACCACTAGTATATTGAGAAATTAAAATACTGTAATTGATTGTAAAAAAATGCGGTTTCAAATTGATTGTTTACATTAAATAAAAAAATAGAAAAAAGTAAATAAATAGCGAAGACGATTTCACTTTTTCTAGATTTTATAATGCTATATAAAATAGTGACTTATCTGATATCTGTTCCTTTCACATAGAAATCGTAAGATAATTTTTTATCAGACAAACAGAAAGGATAAAAATAGATGCTATTACCTCAGGAAACAAACGAGGTCATTGAATTTTATCCGAAATAATTTCATGAGTTCTGTAATGTATTGTTTACACTTTTTCAGAGTTTAAACAAGTTTTCTAAGCAATTGTTGATACAAATCAACTGACATGTCGTGACTGTTTTAGTAGACAGTTGTGTTTTTCTACATTTTTTTTATTATTTCGTGAAAAGAATAATTAGTAAAATATTAACTTTCTATAAGTTATTATTTTCATGTTGTAGAGGTGTAATATTGATGATTTCTAAGTGAAGAAAAAAGGACGACAAGCATTATTAATAAATTCTCTGTTAATTATAATTATAAAGTTAATTATAATTATAAATTCTGTTAATTATATTTTTACAATTGTTAAGTTCCGTCTTTTGAAAATTAGTTTAGATGTTACAAAATTCTTATTATTGATGAACAATTTTTCCCTAAGCATTGTTTCTCGCACAACTTTTTTAAGCCTAACCTTTTTTTTAACCTAATTTTTTATTTTTCAGATGAATCGTTACTCAATATTGAACAGTGTTTTAATATTATTGCTAAAAAGTAAAATTTCTTTCCAAATTATCCATCATGATATTTCTAAAGACACATTTTCGACAGGTCGCTAGAAACTGCGCTCGGGGCCCGGGGCGGACCGCCCCTTCCGCCCCCCGGTTAGTCCGCCCCTTCCGCCCCCCGGTTAGTCCGCACATTCCACCCCCCGGTTAGTCTGCCACTGGTAGGGCCACGCAACATTTTTTGATGTTGCATAAATAGGCAGGTCCGTCCGGCTATGTACCACTACATGACCTCAGAGACGACCGGCGTGAAGTGCAAGTGTTATAAAAGTCTGCGTTTCGTCTGGTGAGTGAGATAGCCCCGCCGGATAACACTACACCCACAGTTAGTGCAACAACAAACACTAGTTCGCAATCGCCTCCGAGCGCGGCGAGACCAACACAACGCGTACACAAGGTACACCCGCGTTCCGGGGCGGTTCTCACCGCTCCCAGCCACCGATTAGCTAGCTTCTGGCTAGCCCACCGGATCTGCGTTAGATGAAGCTTTAATAGTCTCGGGACTGAAAGCAAAAACATCAGTTAATACAAGACAAGAGTTAGATAGCCGGCGCCAACTTTATTAAAAGGTGGCAACGCATCTGCAACCCTGTGTGCAAATGTCCATGGGCACTTATCACTTTACATCGGTGAACAGCCAGCTTGCCTGCCACATTCTTACAATTTTTCTGATGTGAGGTGTTCGCCCTTACGGAAAGGGAACCTTCATAATCTCAAAAAAATAATAGGAAGACTGATTGAAAGGGATATCTGTATCTATTTTGTGACTGCAATATCTGCAACATCTGGGTAGAGAACAGGCTTTCCACAATTTCGGGGTCAATCAATCGGTTCTTTGACATAAGTTGAACAACTTGTCAGTAAAAAGTAAAAAAAAAAAGGGAAAAAGTTATGTTTTTCAGCGATACAGTATTATTTTTGTGTTCGACATAAAATCAGTTTGCATCAATGCCTAATGTAAGAAAAAGTACAAATCAGAATATTACAACAGCTCATTGTTTGATACGTTCAAATATCGTAAAATTATGTGGTAGGTAGGGATTGACAAATATTTCAAAAATAATTGATCCGCATGTTGAAAACTTTCTCTTTCTTTTTAAAACATTTCCTTACTGTAGGATAACTTTATGCCGTGTTGTAAGGACGTTTTTACAAACACAAACTTTCACGCGGACAAACACCCATATGCGAAACAACTATCTGTGGGTCACCCAAATATTTGACTCGTAAAATAAAACTAGTGTTATTATTAACAAATTATGCAATTAAAATGTGTTTCCACTTGTTCCAGCCTAAAGCGCAAGATGCCCTGTGAGATATGCTCTGTATGCCTAGAGGATATCCTCCTGGTGACGCTGCCGTGTGGCCACCGCTTCCACGACAAGTGCGTCAGGCGTTGGGTGCAAGACCGTCAGAATTGCCCAAACTGCAGAAGGCCGACAACGCTGGGCCAGCTGAAGTATTCTTAGACGTGCACAACGGATAACGCGTATCTCGTGCACCCACCCGCGCGGATTTCAGCTCGATCGATTCGGCCAGTTTCGCGTGACCACGACAACTTGCAATGTATTTCTATTCCTTCTCGAATTTTTGATCGTCGTGCTTTACGAAAGATTAAAAAAAACGTACTTTTTGTTGAGGTTATATTTTTATTATTTTTGTGACGCGTTTGAGAAAACATTTACAACACTAATTTGTAATTTTGTATTAAGCTTAAACACCGTTCACTGATCATTGTTTGTATATCTTGATTCTGAAATGTTTTATGTACAAAGTGATTATTATGTTTCTATGAGATCTCAAATCAGTAAAATTTATGGCATTGTTTGATTTTTGTAAATTATGTTCTGAAAAAGTTTAGAACGCACTTTTTTTTTTAAATTTCAAACCGAACCAGAGACAACCTGAAGAATTACGAAATTGACATTTGTTAAATCAATGAAGTGACAAATTTGAAAACAACGCCGTGCATCAATCTATTGAATAAAAACATAACGTCCGCAAACTTCTGCTGGGGGTCCCGCCAGATAACAATACACACAGCTCGTGCAACAGCAAACACCATAGTTCGTCCTTGGTTTCGAGCACGGCGAAACCAAGACATCACGTACACTAGTTACTCCTGTTGATTGGTAATCTCAGATTATACATACTCTTTTGATGTCAACTCTGACCTATTTCAAATGCAAATTCAAATATTTATTTGCCATAAATAGGGTTACAAAGATGTTTAAGTACATGTCTGTGGCTTTAACCTATTTAGCTGTTTAACAGCATGCAAATTTAGCTTTAGCAATTAAATTGCCATGCAGTCATTAAGTAAAAAAAAATAGTAATAGTATTTGACATCGTAGATCGTAAAAAAGAATAAACAATAAAATCAATATAAAAAAATAACAAATTTTTGTCCCAGTAGTTATAAATGTCATTATCGTACTCTACGGAGTCTAATATAAAAGTATATCAAATACTTTACATAACCATAAAACTAGTGTTATTATAACGATGTTCTGGTGTTAAAATGCAAATATCTAGATAAAATATATAAAATTTGTCAAAAGTTTTTAACAATAAAATATCACTACAATCACATCGCATAAAAAATTCAAAACATTGCAAATATTCAAATGAAAATAATTTGTTAATAAATAATAAATTGTTAATTAATTAAATACAATATCATAACAATCATATAACATTTTTCTGTTCTGTCATCAGTGACATGTCTCGTAGTTTTTTAAATTTATGTTTATTTCTTTTAATTCGTCAAAACATGCTTCCAATTATCATTACACACAAATGTAATTTACCACTCTTCTTTATTAAATAAATTCTTTGATATTATAAATGTTATTTTTCATTCAGCCATTCATGCAACTTTTTTTTAAACAATCTGCTACTTGCTATTTTTATTTCATTAGGTAGTTTATTAAATATTTTTACACACATTGCTATGCAACTATTGTTATATTTTTTTATCTTGGTATGTCGTCAAGAATAAGTCTGTTTGGGTCCCTTCGATTGCGTGGATAAACTTCGCAATTTTTTTTAAATAAGTACATATGTTTGTGCACAAACATACCGATTTCGAAGACATAAAGCGATGGCAGCGGTAGAATGCCATTTTTTTTAAACATTGTCTGCAGGACTCCTGAGGTGAAAGACCATATATTGCGCGAATACATTATTTTTGGGCAACAAAAGCTCTATTAAAATCTGTACTGTTACCCCATATTGTGAGCCCATAGCGTAATATGGATGCTACATAGGCGTGATAACAAATCATAGCTATTTTCATGTTTGTAACATTTCTAATTTGTTTAAGAGCGTATACAAATCTATTAATTTTATTACAAACTGTATCAACTTGCATTTTCCAATTCAAATCCTGGTCTAAAATAATTCCTAAAAATTTGGTTTCCGTCACTTGTTTAATTTTTGAAACGTTGAGTTTTATATTTATTGTCGATTTGCTATTTTTATTAAAGTGTATGAATTTCGTTTTATCCAGATTTATTTTTAAATTATTCGTATGTAACCATTCCATCAATTGTATTATTTATGTCATTTTCGTGATCTGTAATTATATTATTTTCTTTACTTGAGATCATTATGATTGAAATATCGTCAGCAAAAAGAACAAATTTGTGATTAATTATGCCTGTGATGTCATTAAGATATAGAATAAACAGAATTGGGCCTACTATACTACCTTGTGGGACTCCATACTTAGTATGCTTATAACTGGAGGTGTAGTTAGTTAACTCATTGTTTTCATTAATCCTTGTAACGCTTACACATTGTTGTCTGTTACAAAGATACGATGATAACCAGTCGAGTGTGGGTCCTCTGATCTCCAACATTTCTAATTTTTGTAATAGCCTATCATGAGGTACGTGGTCAAAAGCTTTTGATAGGTCTATGAATAAGCCTGAAGTCCAATTTTTCTTATTAATGTTGTTCATTATCGTTTTTAAAAGAGAAAAAATAGCCAACGATGTAGACTTGTACTTTTGGAAGCCATACTGTTCCTTTTTAATAATTTGAAATTTGTTACAATATTGTAAGCCTTTCGTACATACATTTTTCAAATATTTTTGACAATATAGGTATTAAGGTGATAGGACGATAGTTACTGACTTCTTTTTCACCTTTTTAAACGGTTTTATTTAGCTCGACCCGTACGGAATTTGTTTGTTTGGGTCAAAATTAGAAATTGAAATTTAAGCACCTTGCCGTTGTCAGATTGATCTGAAATTTGGTACACACATTTAATTTAGATGACAATACAATCTTCTGGCTAGCCCACCGGATCTGCGTTAGATGAAGCTTTAATAGTCTCGGGACTGAAAGCAAAAACATCAGTTAATACAAGACAAGAGTTAGATAGCCGGCGCCAACTTTATTAAAAGGTGGCAACGCATCTGCAACCCTGTGTGCAAATGTCCATGGGCACTTATCACTTTACATCGGTGAACAGCCAGCTTGCCTGCCACATTCTTACAATTTTTCTGATGTGAGGTGTTCGCCCTTACGGAAAGGGAACCTTCATAATCTCAAAAAAATAATAGGAAGACTGATTGAAAGGGATATCTGTATCTATTTTGTGACTGCAATATCTGCAACATCTGGGTAGAGCAGGCTTTCCACAATTTCGGGGTCAATCAATCGGTTCTTTGACATAAGTTGAACAACTTGTCAGTAAAAAGTAAAAAAAAAAAGGGAAAAAGTTATGTTTTTCAGCGATACAGTATTATTTTTGTGTTCGACATAAAATCAGTTTGCATCAATGCCTAATGTAAGAAAAAGTACAAATCAGAATATTACAACAGCTCATTGTTTGATACGTTCAAATATCGTAAAATTATGTGGTAGGTAGGGATTGACAAATATTTCAAAAATAATTGATCCGCATGTTGAAACTTTCTCTTTCTTTTTAAAACATTTCCTTACTGTAGGATAACTTTATGCCGTGTTGTAAGGACGTTTTTACAAACACAAACTTTCACGCGGACAAACACCCATATGCGAAACAACTATCTGTGGGTCACCCAAATATTTGACTCGTAAAATAAAACTAGTGTTATTATTAACAAATTATGCAATTAAAATGTGTTTCCACTTGTTCCAGCCTAAAGCGCAAGATGCCCTGTGAGATATGCTCTGTATGCCTAGAGGATATCCTCCTGGTGACGCTGCCGTGTGGCCACCGCTTCCACGACAAGTGCGTCAGGCGTTGGGTGCAAGACCGTCAGAATTGCCCAAACTGCAGAAGGCCGACAACGCTGGGCCAGCTGAAGTATTCTTAGACGTGCACAACGGATAACGCGTATCTCGTGCACCCACCCGCGCGGATTTCAGCTCGATCGATTCGGCCAGTTTCGCGTGACCACGACAACTTGCAATGTATTTCTATTCCTTCTCGAATTTTAATCGTCGTGCTTTACGAAAGATTAAAAAAAACGTACTTTTTGTTGAGGTTATATTTTTATTATTTTTGTGACGCGTTTGAGAAAACATTTACAACACTAATTTGTAATTTTGTATTAAGCTTAAACACCGTTCACTGATCATTGTTTGTATATCTTGATTCTGAAATGTTTTATGTACAAAGTGATTATTATGTTTCTATGAGATCTCAAATCAGTAAAATTTATGGCATTGTTTGATTTTTGTAAATTATGTTCTGAAAAAGTTTAGAACGCACTTTTTTTTTTTAAATTTCAAACCGAACCAGAGACAACCTGAAGAATTACGAAATTGACATTTGTTAAATCAATGAAGTGACAAATTTGAAAACAACGCCGTGCATCAATCTATTGAATAAAAACATAACGTCCGCAAACTTCTGCTGGGGGTCCCGCCAGATAACAATACACACAGCTCGTGCAACAGCAAACACCATAGTTCGTCCTTGGTTTCGAGCACGGCGAAACCAAGACATCACGTACACTAGTTACTCCTGTTGATTGGTAATCTCAGATTATACATACTCTTTTGATGTCAACTCTGACCTATTTCAAATGCAAATTCAAATATTTATTTGCCATAAATAGGGTTACAAAGATGTTTAAGTACATGTCTGTGGCTTTAACCTATTTAGCTGTTTAACAGCATGCAAATTTAGCTTTAGCAATTAAATTGCCATGCAGTCATTAAGTAAAAAAAAAATAGTAATAGTATTTGACATCGTAGATCGTAAAAAAGAATAAACAATAAAATCAATATAAAAAAAATAACAAATTTTTGTCCCAGTAGTTATAAATGTCATTATCGTACTCTACGGAGTCTAATATAAAAGTATATCAAATACTTTACATAACCATAAAACTAGTGTTATTATAACGATGTTCTGGTGTTAAAATGCAAATATCTAGATAAAATATATAAAATTTGTCAAAAGTTTTTAACAATAAAATATCACTACAATCACATCGCATAAAAAATTCAAAACATTGCAAATATTCAAATGAAAATAATTTGTTAATAAATAATAAATTGTTAATTAATTAAATACAATATCATAACAATCATATAACATTTTTCTGTTCTGTCATCAGTGACATGTCTCGTAGTTTTTTAAATTTATGTTTATTTCTTTTAATTCGTCAAAACATGCTTCCAATTATCATTACAACAAATGTAATTTACCACTCTTCTTTATTAAATAAATTCTTTGATATTATAAATGTTATTTTCATTCAGCCATTCATGCAACTTTTTTTTAAACAATCTGCTACTTGCTATTTTTATTTCATTAGGTAGTTTATTAAATATTTTTACACACATTGCTATGCAACTATTGTTATATTTTTTTATCTTGGTATGTCGTCAAGAATAAGTCTGTTTGGGTCCCTTCGATTGCGTGGATAAACTTCGCAATTTTTTTTAAATAAGTACATATGTTTGTGCACAAACATACCGATTTCGAAGACATAAAGCGATGGCAGCGGTAGAATGCCATTTTTTTTAAACATTGTCTGCAGGACTCCTGAGGTGAAAGACCATATATTGCGCGAATACATTATTTTTGGGCAACAAAAGCTCTATTAAAATCTGTACTGTTACCCCATATTGTGAGCCCATAGCGTAATATGGATGCTACATAGGCGTGATAACAAATCATAGCTATTTTCATGTTTGTAACATTTCTAATTTGTTTAAGAGCGTATACAAATCTATTAATTTTATTACAAACTGTATCAACTTGCATTTTCCAATTCAAATCCTGGTCTAAAATAATTCCTAAAAATTTGGTTTCCGTCACTTGTTTAATTTTTGAAACGTTGAGTTTTATATTTATTGTCGATTTGCTATTTTTATTAAAGTGTATGAATTTCGTTTTATCCAGATTTATTTTTAAATTATTCGTATGTAACCATTCCATCAATTGTATTATTTATGTCATTTTCGTGATCTGTAATTATATTATTTTCTTTACTTGAGATCATTATGATTGAAATATCGTCAGCAAAAAGAACAAATTTGTGATTATTATGCCTGTGATGTCATTAAGATATAGAATAAACAGAATTGGGCCTACTATACTACCTTGTGGGACTCCATACTTAGTATGCTTATAACTGGAGGTGTAGTTAGTTAACTCATTGTTTTCATTAATCCTTGTAACGCTTACACATTGTTGTCTGTTACAAAGATACGATGATAACCAGTCGAGTGTGGGTCCTCTGATCTCCAACATTTCTAATTTTTGTAATAGCCTATCATGAGGTACGTGGTCAAAAGCTTTTGATAGGTCTATGAATAAGCCTGAAGTCCAATTTTTCTTATTAATGTTGTTCATTATCGTTTTTAAAAGAGAAAAAATAGCCAACGATGTAGACTTGTACTTTTGGAAGCCATACTGTTCCTTTTTAATAATTTGAAATTTGTTACAATATTGTAAGCCTTTCGTACATACATTTTTCAAATATTTTTGACAATATAGGTATTAAGGTGATAGGACGATAGTTACTGACTTCTTTTTCACCTTTTTAAACGGTTTTATTTAGCTCGACCCGTACGGAATTTGTTTGTTTGGGTCAAAATTAGAAATTGAAATTTAAGCACCTTGCCGTTGTCAGATTGATCTGAAATTTGGTACACACATTTAATTTAGATGACAATACAATATTAACAAAAAAAAATTTAACAAAAAAAAAAACAAAATAAAACCGTTTAACTTAAGTTTTTAAACGGTTTTATTTAAAAATCGGCTTTATCACCGACATTTTTAACATTTCTGGGAATGTACCCGAAGAAAAAGATATATATTTGATTTATGTATTATATATGAATTACTTTAAATTTGGAATGTTAATTTTATTTCTTCATACTGAGTTGTCATATTTGATGGGATTCCGTTAAAATCGTTTGGAGAAGTAACATGTATAGCTATCAGACATAACTCTTGTATTTTATATAAATTTCACAATGTTTCGTCAAAAAAATGTTTAAGTTGAAATAAATAGTTTTCTTATCACGCCTTAAGTGTATTTTGGGTTGAAAGTGATCCCATTAGCCACATCTACCGTTCAAGAACAGCCGCGTTCGTTCCAGGGCGTTTCCTAACCGAGCCTCGATGGCCCGTAGACGACACTCCTTTGCTAACGCCCGCATGAGCACAGGCAGCGCAGAGCGCGACCCTACTCACTGTGGAGGGACTCATACCCGTGGGTTCTGGCTAGCCCACCGGTTCTGCGTTCGATTAAGCTTTAATAGTCTCGAGACTGAAAGAATTAACATCAGTTAATACAAGGATATTAATGTCTTTTGTGGCAACATTATAAA
>OW152841.1:5477648-5494651 GCA_933534255.1 Iphiclides podalirius | reverse complement strand
TTTTGTTCATCGCTTCCTCTGTATTTTGACAATATGTACTCGCATTTACGGATAAATAAATTTAGTTGGTGCTTATCACCGTCAAAAACTGGTATAATTTTGAGCATTTCACTAGGAATCATTTGAATCTGAACGCGGTTTTCCATTGTTAATATTTATAAAATGACGTTATAAAAGAGAAAGTGATAAACGTAACACAAAAATACAAGTAAACTGTAAAAACACAATTAAAATAAATGCTAACAAAATATTAAAAGTAAAGTTACACAATTATTTAATTAACATAAAGAGTTCTTAATGACAAGTATTCGTTAAACAAAATGAATTAAAATATTCGTCAACACCTGTGAGTGATAACAGGCTCGACCAAAGCTTATCGCTCCGCTATGCAGGGACGCCTTATCTACAGTGTTATTCCGACTCTACTTCTTAGAACATTTAACGTACTTATAAAGTTTATGACAAATTAATTTCTTAACTATAAGTTCTACAGATTTTTATGTAAAACCAGATAACGTTATATCGCAAGAGGTCTAATTGCAAAATAACAAAACTATAAAATAGGATGAGGATAGGAAGGTGAAGATTTGGACTCACCAGCCGGCCTTCAGCATCTTCCGTTGCTCTTCACTTGACGAATTTGTATTGGTTCGCAGGATCGCCTCGCTGCGCGAACGCGGTAAACGGTTTTTCGTATATATTCGCGGACGGCACAAGCAACCGACGATCCTACCGGCTGCGCCAGTCAAGTTATAGGGAGCCGTGAAGAGCTTTTTAAAAACTAAGAGATGTCTGTACAGAAGCTCATGTACTTTCAGAATGAATGACTTATTCTAATTCGTCCTGTTGCAGACTTACATTATCTATTGCTTATGGCAGTGTCTAGACATGGGCCACACATAGAGTGCAAAGTCAGCAAGCGTTACTATGCGCGTACTTCTATGACTCTGTGTGGGGTCGAATTCATAACTAGGTACTTACTGTTTTGTTGTAAATCTTCCTTTATTTTGTTTATAGTAATTTTTTTTATGTCTCCCCATATCTACCTGAATGATAAGAAAAATAAATAATGATTTCAATAACTACATTAGTGTGGATAATTAACAATTAAAAAATAATATATAAAACTCACATACCTACTTTGTCTACTTCTTATTGTAACGACCTATTAATAATAATAAATATTATTATTAATTAGTCATAATAAAGATCAATTAAGATGAAAATAAAACGTTTAAGAACGTTTAATCACAATAAAAGTTAATAATATATACTTAAATTAAAGAAATATAAGTGTTAGTATGAGAAAATGATATTACCAAAAATTGATTAAAAATAGTTAAAAATCACTTAAAATACTCAAAAAAGGATATTTATTAAAAATATAGCAAGATACGATCACTATTATGTCCATTAAATACAATTCCATACTTAGTGATTTCTAAGGGAAGTATTATGTACCGTGCGGGGACACATTTGTATGACCGCACATATGTAAGTACAAAGGTCGATCGCGACTCTTAGTACAATAGTCAAAGTACATTGTATGAACGTCCCATACCAATATCATATGGAAGTAAGGTCTAATGAATAAAAGTGATAATATGTGAAGGCTCAGAGAAAAAAAAAATAATGAATATATAAATATAATGAAGAGCAATGAATGACTTGGGACTTTATAAGACATATTACTATGGAGTTGCGTGGTACTTCTGTACGACGATATGGTCTACGGTAAACGTGGAACCATGAATGGATATGTCTTCAGTGGTGGACATATCATCGATAGCTGGTGGTAGTTGGCGTCTTAGTGACCATCACTATGATACGTTGGCTGTCATTCGGCATAGTAAGAGTTTGGTGGTAGTTGGCGTCTTAGTGTGTTGCACTATGATACGTCGACTGATCATCTGACTTTGGGGAGTCTGGTGGTGGCTTGCGTCTTAGTGTATTCCACTATGATACGTTAGCTATTACTTGGCTTGGGTGGGGGTCCGTTGGTGGTTGGCGTCTTAGCGTTTACGCTATAATACGTCGACTATCATTCAGATCGTGAAAGAGTATGTTTGGACACTTCGTGTGTTCCGAGTATATTCTAAACTTTGGAGCTGAAGTTGATTGGAGTTGTATTGGTGTGGTGTGAGGGTGTGCCACCTACGCGATAGTCACATTGATGCATGCGGCTATATGCAGTACTGCGCCTTGTGGTATTTGCGGGGTGATCTGCGCCTAATATCATTGCATCGTACGAGTCTGGTTGACGGAAGTTCGAGGTGATGATGTCTGCTGTGTATGCGGATAGGCTGTATGTTGGCGTGTTGACCTGCGATAGTTGTATTGATGCATGTTGCATTTGGTGACATTGCGTCTTGCGACATTTGCTTGGGAGACGACGCTATTCATAATGGCCGAGTCTGCGTCTCGGTTTGATGCACATCTCAGTAGATTTGTCCAAGTCGGGTTCCTGATGACGGAACTGCAGACTGTCTGACCTCTTTATACGTTTTATCATTATTAACGAATCTCAGTAAAGTTCCCACCGTTCGAACGAATAATGGCAACTTGCTGGTGGGTGAGACAAACTTGATCGAAAATACACTATACTCAACGTCAGAGACACTGACAAATAAATATATGTTGCCAATTATAAACCCTTCTGATGGCTAAACATAAAAATCACAACTATGGCTATATCTACTATTTCAATGGTTGGTGGAGCATATGCGTTTACCTCATGTGGATGGTAGCTGGCGGGAGAAAACCTCTCAAGGCTGCGGCGATGCCGTGCAACGTTTTAACCATACCCTTGGGGCTATGCGCTCTGCGACGAAATGTCGTGCTAACCTTTTAATGGTGGTGATGCCAAAACACTAACAATCACGTCTGCAGTCGAGGCGGTCTGGCAAAAGTGGTGGCGCTTACGGAGGGCTTATTATATCATAGGGCCAGAGTGCCTGATCTTTAACACATGCCCAAAACCGTATTGACGTACATTCACGAAGACTGGATTTGTCGTCGGCTTGTATGACGTTTACACGCATTGACATGCGCGACTTCGGTCAAAGTTTGTGCTTACGCACTGCCAAGGGGCCAAGCCCTCTTTATGCTGGTAAAACAGCTTTGCAATGGACTTCGGTCCTTTCCCCAACTTTTTGTCCCTCTTCTGGGGGGGGGGCGCAATATGTTGGTTGGCGCTCACCGCACACGGCGTTGGTGAGTGTTTTCATGGAGCCGTGTGCCTTCCCTACATTTTTTTTTTAAAATGTGGGGGAGCTGTTGACTTGTATCGGGTATGTAAAATTGATGTGAGCCCTTTTCGAGAGAGAAGGGATATTATTTTAATATTATATTGTGAGCCCTTTACAAGCGTGAGAGGGAGTATACTATATACTCTGAGCCCGTCTCAAGCGAGTCGGGATTAGTTAATAAGAAAGCAATCTAGCATTATCTCTGGCTTATACCGCAACTAGTGAATATTTATCTATCCAAGATCCACCTAAAGAATCAAGTTACTAAATAAACACAACGTAAATGCGGTCCTACCGAACATGACGATCACAATAATATTTCATACGGCTAATTATTACCTTTAGAAAGATCAATAAATTATCCTGGTCACGTAATGATGTTATATGATTTATTCATATAATGGGGGCAGAAATATATAATTTTATATAACTATATATGCATAAAGGGGGGGTGCGAGTTACATTATGAAGAATAACAATTTGCTGACGTGTCAGACACTCGCGACCCACCCTTATACAGCGAACAATAGATATATCGCGGAGCAATGTAGATCGACGCGAACTAAGACTGGACGTGCGTTCACCTTGAAAACTGAGATGGCACTGAATTTTTCCCGCCGTGAATGGGTTCGGGTTTGTGACCCGATACGTTTCGATCTTCGGGGACATCCCCCACTGATCGGGCTGAAACTCGGCTGGCAAAAGGCCAGCCGGTGGTGACTCCTCCTGAAAACAGAAAAAGCACAATCCCTGACCGCGGCTGCGGTGTTAGTAGGGCAGAAGTGTTATATGAGAATACTAAACTACGTAGGAAGGGACGACAGGGACTCTACCTACGGGTCTAGGATAAGGAAAGGGAATGGGGCCTAACTACTTGGGTTAGGGTTGGGTGGTGGGAGTGGGGCACGGACCTGCCGGCGACTCAGGTTCCCCCTGAACCTGTGTCCTCAGCAGGTCTCGTGGGAGCGGGCGCTCGTCCGGTGGGCGAGCGTGTAGCGGGGCCAAATTGTGTAAATGAGTGTGTGGCCCGTTGTCCGCACGGTCGAACATCCCGCGCGCAAGTCGGGCCACAAAATCGGAGATGGATTCTAATTTTAAATTTTGTGCTAACACGTCGTTTCGGACGTATGGCCCGGCTCCCACGATCGCACGCAGGGTGAGATTTTGCAGCGACTGAAGCCTATCTTTCTGCTTCGGAGAGCACAGCCCATACCACGCCGGGGCTGCGTAGGTCAAGCGCGAGCGAATATAGGACTTGTAAATGGCCAATTTTGACCGCAATGGTAGCTCGGATGCAAGAACGGGTCGTAGGACCGCCTTTGCCGCTCTGGCCTGTCGGACCACATGGTCGACTTGGGGGACCATTTGCAGCGAGCGGTCGATCCTGCATCCGAGATACGTAATATGGGACTCCGATGAAATAGCTCGACCTCGCAGCTCGAGCGTGGGCGGGTTATGCACCCTCCTAATGTAAATGGAGGACGTCTTGTCAACGTTGACAGACATCCTCCACTTGTCGAGCCAAGGTGGCAGTAGGTCTAGCTGGCGCTGCATCTTCCTAGCTGCGTGCGCCGTATTGTGTGAAGAGGTAAAGAACGCGCTGCCGTCCGCATAAAGCGCCAACAGCACGTTCTCGTCCCAACCCGGGTTGGGCTCTTCTACGGTAGGGATGTCGTTGGTGTAGAGGGCGTACAGGATTGGAGAGAGACAACTCCCCTGTGGAACGCCGGCATTCATGCTATAGGGGACGAAAGGGCCCCGTCGACAGTGACGACAAAGCTCCGCCCCTGTAAGAATCTAGCCAAAAGTTTTACTATGAGATGTGGAGTGTCGCTGTTATTGAGAAGTTTGTGTACTAGGCCCGCATGCCACACTCGGTCGAAGGCCTTCTCCATATCGAGAAGGACCCCCAGACCGACACGGCCCCGGTTGTACTGGGCCGTGAGATAGTGTAGCACGCGGGTGAGTTGTGAAGTTGTGGAGTGTCCCCTGCGAAAGCCGAACTGCTCCCTGCGCAGTGCAATGCAGGGAACAATCCTGCCCAGCAGGAGGCGTTCAAATAATTTGGAAAGGTGTGATAAAAGTGCAATAGGACGGTAGCTTGCCGGCTGCCGACGGTCCTTACCTGGTTTGGGTATTAGAATTAATTTGCCGGCTTTCCACTGAGAGGGAAAGTGTGCTGTACGTAGTATGCCGTTGAACAAACGGCACAGCGACACAATCCCCTTCTTAGGGAGCTGCTTGATGGCGAGGGTGGTAATGCCATCAATGCCCGGTGCTTTCCGGTTTGGGAGACGCCTAACCGCCCTAAGTACCTCAGCCGGTGAGATGAACAAGTCACCCGACAGCTGAGGCACTGGCGAAGTTAAAAACTCCTGTACGCTCTCTTCTACCTGGGTGTGGAAGGGAAGTGTATCTGGAGTGGAGGGATTAGGAACGAATTGGAACGCTAAGTGCTGTGCGAAGACGTCGGCCCGGTCCAGGGCTGCTACGGCCCTTCTCCCGTCGCTCCCGAGAAGCGGGCACGCGGGTTTTGGAACACGGGCGAGCTGCCGATTGAGTAGGTACAGGGAGGTTACGGCACTAGAGGCCTCGTCAATCCTCTCCTCCCACAATGTACCGCGATGGTTTTTAATCTCAATCTACAGCTCTTCCGAGAGCTTATTCAATTTGGACTTGATGCGCGGGCATCTGGTGCGGGCCCAAAGCCTCCGAAGACGCCTTTTTTCCCGAATCCGGCCGAGTAGCCTACCGGGGAGCGCGTCTCTACGGCTCACATATCTCACCTCCGAAGTCGTCGCCCCCAGCACCTCCTGCATTTTGCAGCTGATGCTGTGGACGGCCGTCTCCACATCCTCCGGAGTTGAAATAGGTTCGCCGTATTTGAAGTCAGACATCGCTCTCCCGTAGGCCAGTCGGTTCTGAATCTAGGACGTATCGGAAACAGTGAGTCCGCACCGATACCCACGGTAATTAAAATTGGAAGATGGTTCGTCTCGGCGTCGTAAATAGCGTCGACGTGAATGGGGCGCGACATCTTATAACACAGCACTATGTCCAAGACGTCTGGAAGATGTAGTGGGGTGGTGGGGATATGAGTCGGCTCGTCCGGACCGAGCACTTCATACCCGACCACCCCTGCGTCATCAAACAGCGCTCTGCCAGCGGGCGAGGTGATACGCGACCCCCACGCTGGGTGTTTAGCGTTAAAGTCCCCAGCGATGATAGTGGGGACTTCGGAGTTAAAAATAGTGCGGATGTCGAGTATGCCGAGTAAACGCGCATCTCCCGCCCGCCGATGTAAATGGCTGCACCTATAGTGCACGTACTGACATAACTGCCCAGCCCCAACTCGTCATGCATTAGGTCGCACCGGACGAGAATGGCCACCCCCCTATAGGGGCGGTTGTTCGCCGGATTGACCTCGTCCCTACGATACGTGACGAAGTTGGGGATGCGCAGCGTGCCAGTCGCCGGGAGCTTGGTCTCGCCAAGCAGCACGACATGAATGCCGTGCTGCCTAACGAGACTCTTAAGCTCGGCTATGCGCTGTCTGATGCCGCCGGGATTCCAGTAAAGGATTTTAAGGTCAGTGGAGGGGGTCTCTGCGAGCCGTAGTCAAGGATTGTATGGCGGTCGTTATCGCCTGTAATGGATCGTTGCCCGTGGCAACAGAGACGAGGATGTCACCGAGAATACCCGTGATCAGCCTGATCAGTTGAGAAATGGCCCCTTCGATCCGCTGCACAATCTCGATCTGTTCAGCAGTCCTGGAGGGGGTGTGTCCTTGAAGGATTTGAAAGTGTGGTAACGTCGGCCGCTCCGTGGGCCTCGAAGTAGGTTGGCGTTGGCTGCTTTCGGTAGCAGCCGGTGCCGGCCCACGGGGGGCTTTCGTAATCTGTTGAGGGGCAGCAGGTTGGGCAATAGGCGTTGACTCAGCCGCCGCCTGCTGCTGGGCCTCGCTTTTCGCCTTCTTTTTCTTCCTCCCCCTCTTCTTCTTTGCGGCAGTGGACTGCCGAGATTGTGGCTCGTTGGCCGGAGCCATGAGGTGCGTGGGAGCTGCCTCTTCTTGCAGCTCTTGCGGTGGCGGTTGCTGAGTTGGGCGCTGTTCTTCCTCCTCCTGGCGCCTGACTTCAGCTGGCCGCGTCGTCGTGCTCGATGCGGCGGGAGGGATGGGAGGGGACAGTTAATTTTTCCCACCCAGCGTACTGTGTTATATACCGAATGACGGGGATACTATACTTCATACTAAAATGTATGGGCGCCGAGGAACGCAAAAATCAATGATGTTTATGCTTCGATTAAAGCTTTTTTGTATGAATTAGTAAAAAAACTTCACGGTGAAAGTATTACTCCTACATTCGTGTCTCGATTTAAGCAAAAATATTTTCAAATATATTAACGTAAATACGTAAAACAGAAAAGAGCGATATATAGGTTTTATACCAATGTTGACGATTTTTTTTCTCAAAAATTAAGAATTGTTTTAGAAATATGACGCGGTGAAATTGTAGACTAATCTGTTAAGCAAAAGAGGTTATTTTTTGGAGTCATTTAATCAAGTTACTTCTTTGATATCTTTAAAACAGTAACTGCCTATTCGCCCATTTGTCGGGGACGAGCCTCTTAATTCAATATACTCGAGCAATCCGAGTTCGATCGGAAACGATCCGGAACCCGGTGCCGGCACCAATGAAATTGTTGATTTTATCAGATGCTCTGCGGTGATTGAAAACATCGTGAGAACAAACATATTTTCGAAATAATTACAAAAAAATATATATTTCGAAGATATGTGGAGTCCGCCAATCCACAGTAGGGCCGCGTGGTGGACTATGCCATGACCGTATACATATATGTCTGAGATTGAGATGGATTGAACTTCATGTCTGTCGTTATATTCGTTCGTTATAACACCACCTGTTCGATGTTGTCTAAAATCGCGATTCTCTTCTGGGTAAAACACGTGTCGACACTGACGTCTCGCGTAATCTTAGCACCGTCGCCCTAAAATTATATCATGCGGCAGTAAGTGCGAGTCGATAATTACAAATGTTATTTCGGTATGCAGCCCGTCAAAATCAACAAACGTGGTCATTTTTCGAAAGAAAAACATGGTGTAGAGCCAATATCCGTAAGGCGAATAAATGAAAATTCTTTTAACTGATAAATTGTCTGCGATTTCCTTTTTAATAAGTGAACATTGTGACCCACTGTCAATTAGTGCTTGTAGATTAAAACCACTAATACGCATTTCTCTTAAAGAGTCATTAGATGCCGAACACAAATGAACCGATTTTGTTTGCGGCCTAGGGTCTTTTACAGCTTTAAATTTGTCGTGCCTTTGTTTTGTAAAACACGTGGTTTCATTATTTTGACAATATTCCATTCTTTTGACAATAAGTACAGTGTGTTAGCTTATCGTTGATTTTATCGATACTTTTAGTGGCTGCCTCAATTTTATTGCTATTTCTAATTGCAAGACAATGGTGTTTAAGATGGCCTAATTTATTACAATAGTGACAGCGTCGATCTATTGATCATTCGTTAATCTTAGGCCGCTTAAAGCCAAATGGCCCAAACTCAATTGCGAGTTAAAGTGACGGTCAGAGCTTTTTATGTTTTGGCAAGTTCCCAAATGTCTCTCTAGTATAACGAAGTTTAAAGGAGTATTTTTGAGTAGTTCTGTGCGTACCTGATTGTCCAGAGATCACCACCTCAATCTTGTTAGCTTCGCTCCAACCTGTCTCTAGTCGGTCGACGAGCGCAAGCTTGATCGTTGAAGTATTCGACGGACGTCGCCTGGTGGCTCTTGTAATCGACCATATTTTGGAACAAGTCGTGTAATCTTCTCGCTACGGCGTATTGTCGGGTTGGCCGCTCCTTTAGATCTTCCCTAATTTTGCACAATGCGTAAGAACGTGCTGCCCATGTTTTAGCGCGCCCTTGGAGGTGAGAGAAGTGAGTGAGGCTGCATTTCGCGTATTATAGTCCGTCCACGTGTTATTTTTTTGTGTGTTGTTCGACATCTTCGCACCACTGGGACGCCGTAAATTGACGTAAATCAAATGGAGGTAAATATATTTCACTTGCCTTTAGTCTGCGTTCACGGCTCGAAGGTGAATTCTGGCTGTTTTGTGTAGCTGGCGTATCGGAAGACTCGGGTGATTTTTGAGGTGATCCCATCGCTGCTGTTGGAGATTGAGATGGATTGAACTCCATGTCCGTCGTTTTAACACCACATGGTTGAATTTGAGCTTTCTGGGAAGTCAGTGCGTACGTCCGGCGCGGTCGCTGTCCCGAGGGCAAGAGATCGAGCTTCGGGTGAACGCTCTACTGACAGATACGGCCTTGACATTGACAGACACTTGTCATAGAATTAACACGTTGTACAATCCTTAAAGTAAGCATAGTGTTACTATTACAATAAATACTCATTATGATAAATAAAGACGACCACTGTAATGTAACTCTCTGACATATATATTTTTATGTGTGTTCACGGATAACTCCGTCGTTTACGAACCGATTTTGATTCCTTTTTTTGTTGGAAAGGGGATATCCCAAGGGTGCCATGAGAAGGAAACCCGGATCTGATGATGGTGTGGCGGCGTTAATTTCTGAACGCACCACTTCAATTAAACTACGTAATGTAGATCTGGCAACATTGTGACAGATAATTATTATGACGCAAAATCTGGAGACATATACGAGGTCTCTCGGTGTTTTCCACTCAATTCTTTGTTTTAGTTTAATATTCTTTTAAGATTGTAACGTGTTAGAATGTTTAGTATAACTGAGTGATAATAAACCATTATTATTTTACGCGTAGACTTTTATTGGAGTGAAGATTAAAAGTACTAGGTAGTACCCATACTACTACATTGGTGACCGCCTCTTGAACTGAGTGCATCGCAACCGTAAAGGAGTACATTAACGGTGTTAACGTAATTTTTGGAACGAGCTTCAGTGAACATCTTCAGTAAGCAGTATAGTATCATATAACAACACAAGATTACAATTTAATAATTTGTTGCCATCGCCATTACAAGCCGCAGAATTGCATCGATCCGATTGGCTTATCCTGGGCTTATCGTCGAAGCGGGAAATTCAAATCTGGACTTCACTTCGACATACATTACTGCGTGTCATCGGGGATTCGACATACATTGCTGCTCCTGCGTAATAAGTATACATTGCGGCATGTTGAAAAAACATGTAGACGTACATTGCTGTTTTTGGTAATTCATTGCGTTTTTGTTATTTATACAAAAAATAATCTTCGTGTCGATCTTATCATTCATTCTAAATATTTCGCGTTAGTTTTAATCTTAAATAAGATACTATATTACACATATAAATATATAAATAATTAAAATTAATTAAGTTCTTACAAAAATTGTTTTTTGTAGATAATTTAATTTTTTTTCTGTATTATGTGTAATTTGACATAACTATTGCCATTGCACTGGGTTGACTGAATTTATTTTTTTTGGAATAGTGTTCAGGTCTCTGTTTTACACATATCAACTGTATTTCATTTTTTTTTGTATTGCCATTTTGTGATTTTTATATTTAGATTAAGGGTGTCTATTGTTCTATTTCTATTGTTTATGTATGTAGTCATAAAAACTGAACATCACTCTTCTCAGTTTAGCTCCATTAATTTCTTTAAGTAACATTAACTCACTACACAATTATCAGACATTACCATGACAGATAAAGCTGAACCTTCACCGACTGCTGATCCTAATATTGCTCAACAGATGTTTTTTTTTTAAGACAGAGCTAGAGAGACTCGCTACAGTACTACATTCCACGCAGCAGGAGAATGCTCTTCTTCGTGCACAAATCGAAGGTAAGCCTCTAAAAACAGAGGATACTTCCATAAACGAACTTTCCCCTCAAGTTTGTAAAATAGCGCCTAAGGTACCCCCCTTTTGGCATCAGAAACCTGCCTTGTGGTTCGCACACATTGAAACCCAATTTCGTGTAGCGGGAATCACAGGGGACCAGACCTTGTACGACCATGTCATTGGTGAACTGGATTTTAGGATTACAGCTGAGATTGAGTACATCGTTACAAATCCACCTAGGACTAACAAGTATGAACACCTAAAAACGGAAATCATACGTCGTTTATCACAATCTGAAGAAGAACGTGTTCGACAGCTTCTGAACGAGGAAGAATTGGGCGATCGTAAGCCATCCCAGTTCTTAAGACACTTACGTTCTCTAGCTGGGAGCACACTCATGGATGAGAGCATTTTGCGTCAACTTTTAATGCGCCGCCTGCCACAACATCTTCAGGCAATCTTTGCTGCAAGTGCTTACCCACTTGATGATATTGCAATTCGAGCGGACAAAATTCTCGAAGTAGCTCCTAACCTTGCATCATCTTCGAGCTCGTTTGTACATGCAACTTCTGCATCTTCTTCAGGTCCTACATTTGACCTATGTGCTCTTGCTGCTCAAGTACAACAGCTGTCTGCAACAGTTGCAGCGCTTACTCGAAATCGAGAAAATCATCGTAGTCGAAGTCGAAGCAAGTCTAGGAACCGCACACGATCTGATGGTAAATTATGCTGGTACCATTGGACGTTTAAAGGAAAGGCAAGCAAGTGCGTTAGCCCTTGTTCATGGCAAGCGGAAAACTGCCAAGCCAGTCAGTAGCGACGGCAGCTGATTGTGCTAAACCAGGCCGTCGCTTGTTTTTAACGGACAAAACCAGCAAGGTCAGGTTTTTAATAGACACAGGGTCTGAACTATGCTGCTATCCTCGTAGGTTGCTGGGTGGTCGAGCGTCTCCTACCAAGTATCAACTCAGTGCAGCCAACGGCAGCACCATTAAGACATATGGTAGCGTATCGCTAAAACTTAACTTTGGGTTGCGGCGAGATTTCCACTGGCAATTCGTAGTGGCGGACGTCAGCACTCCCATTATAGGTTCGGATTTTCTTACGCATTACCATCTGTTGCCCGACTGCCGCAATAAAAACGTTCTGGATGGAATAACCGGCCTTTCTGTCTCTGCATCCCTTGCCACTACGGAACAGGTTTGCGTAAAAACAATTACAGACGATGCGGAATCACGGTTCAATAAAATTCTCGCCGAATTTCCATGTATAACAGGCCTCCAGGACTTCACAGAGACATTAAACATTCGACGGTACATTACATTAAAACGACAGATGGCCCACCAGTGTCATGTCGGCCACGTCGCCTCGCACCGCATAAGCTGGTGATTGCTAAGACGTGAGTTCGATGAGATGCTTGGTAATGGCACCGCAAGACCATCCAAAAGTCCGTGGGCTTCTCCACTGCAATTGGTGCCCAAGAAGGATCTGGTTTCTTGGCGACAATGCGGTGATTATCGTTGTTAAATGCGCGAACCATCCCAGACCGCTATCCGTTGCGTCATATCGGGGATTTTAGTAATAACATCGCTGGATCTACTGTTTTCAGTACGCTTGATCTGATGAGAGCTTACCAACAGATATCAGTCAACGACGAAGACGTATGTAAAACGGCGATCACAACTCCTTTTGGATTATTTGAATTCCCGTATATGACCTTCGGATTGCGCAATGCGGGACAAACGTTCCAACGCTTTATGGATGAGGTTTTGCGAGATTTGGATTTTAGTTTTCCGTATATCGATGATATACTCATATTTTCCCGCAATGAAGAAGAACACGCTTGTCATCTTCGCATTCTCTTCCAGAGGCTAGCCGATTACGGCATTGTCGTAAATCCTGCTAAGTGCGTTCTGGGAGTAGACAGTGTCATCTTTTTAGGATACCGCGTTTCTAAAGACGGCATAAGTTCTCCGCCTGAACGGATAGCCATATTACAGGAGTACCCTCTCCCTTAGACAGTGCAGGGTCTTCGTAGGTTCCTGGGTATGATCAATTATTATAGACGATGTTTACCACGTGCGGCTGAGTTGCAAGCGCCGTTGATAAACATATTGACTGATACAAAACTCAAGGGAGCAAAACCGGTACCTTGGACGCCAGAGTTGGAGTGTGCCTTTAATGCTTGTAAGGAAAGTTTGGGACAAGCAACTCTACTCGCATATCCACAGCCTGATGCCTCCTTAGGTCTGTTCACAGACGCATCAAGTGTCCAGGTAGGTGCTTGTCTGCAGCAACGTGTAGGTAATGAATGGCAACCCCTTGCTTTTTTTAGTAAAAAGCTAACTGCTCGTCAATCAACCTGGCCTGCATATTGTAGAGAACTTTTAGCCATATGCGAATCCGTGCAACACTTTAGACATATTTTGGAAGTGCAACAGTGTACCATTTTTACAGATCACAAGCCTCTTCTTTACGCTTTTACTCAGCGTCGGGAGAAACTACCTCCGGTACAGTTAAATCAACTTACCTTCATTTCGCAGTTCACGACTGATATTTCACATATTAAAGGTGTGGATAACATTGTGGCTGACACTATGTCGCGAATTGAGGCAATTTCGCTGGAGGATGACTTCGCCGACCTAGCTGTGTCGCAAAGAGACGATGAGGAACTACAAAAACTAATTAGTGACGGCACTTCTCTTAAACTAGAGAAGGTTTTGTTGCCTGGAACTGATGTCACAATATTTTGTGACACTTCCACGGGTCAGCCACGTCCTTTCCTTACCGCTCCTTTCCGTCGGAAATACTTTGATAAACTCCACAATTTGAGTCATCCAGGTCTCCGTGCAACATCTCGTCTTCTCACAAAAAGGTTTGTTTGACCTTCTATCCAGAAGGATGTTCGCGATTGGACTAAGACGTGTCTCTCATGCCAAAGTAATAAGGTCACCAGGCACGTTGTCTCTCCTTTAGCTAATTTCGCTGCACCTGCCGGCCGCTTCAGGCACGTTCATGTTGATATTGTAGGTCCTTTTCCCGTCTGCGAAGGCTATCGCTATCTTATGACGGCTGTAGATCGATTCACACGATGGCCTGAAGCGTGGCCAATGCGCGGTATCACCGCTGAGGAGACTGCTGACACCTTGATGACTGGCTGGATATCGAGATATGGTGTTCCTTCTCCTATCACTACAGATCAGGGTCGCCAGTTTGAGTCCGACTTATTTCGCAAACTTATGACACTTTTAGGCACTAAAAAGCTACGAACGACTAGTTATCATCCGTGTGCGAATGGTATGGTCGAACGCCTGCATAGGCAGCTTAAGGCTTCCCTGATGTGTCGCAACGAGCCCTGGATCAAAGCATTACCTGCTGTACTTCTTGGCATGCGTGCTGTGTGTAACGTGTGATTTCATCACTTTGTCGAAATTGTCGTTTTTCTAAAGACTAGGCTGCATGTCATTTGAACCTTTGCCTGTTCGAAAGGACGAATGTAAAAGTTACCTTCATTTGGTCGTACTTGTCATTGGAGATTGCCGCCGGTTCAAATTGGCATTGGAAAAATTAGTTTTTGTGGATCTATTATCTTCGACTGTGCATGGCTAGAGGTTGAAATCAGAACACGTTCCTGGTCGTATTATTTGTGATTGCTGTCTGGGAAACTCTGTGCTGGATTTGTTATCCCTCGTGGTGGATGCTGAAGGCATAGGTGGCTGGCAAGCTGGTCTGGGCTGCTGCTCTATTAAATATTGTTTTTTACCTCCGGTTGGAGGTCTCCTATATACCCCCAACAGTGTGGGTGTACACACTACACTTGGCCTGACTTTCTCTACTGGTTCTGAGCTCAACGCTGACCTGTGCACACAGGGCAGATGTCTCTGCGGTGACATAGATTTTAAATAACTACCTGATTGGACTTTATTTTTTAAATTGAATTGCATAACTTTCATAATCTTAAATTAATTTAATTATCTAACCTTTTTATGGTCGCACAAAGTAATTTGTAGGTCCTATATACTCACGACTCCCTGAGATACTTGATTGTATTTATTACAACAGTCTGTTCCTAACAGACAAGGCGCCCAACTCATTATTATTACTATATTTTAAAATATATTGTATCTGAGCTAGTCCAGGGATTGTAACATTAAACTGAAGGGATGAATACAACTTCTTAACTGCTAATAAATCTTTTATTAAATCTTCCCATCATTATCTAGACACCCACTATAAAAACGTTACATGTGTTAAAAGAGGATCTCAAGGCTTCAGCAGCAGAACTTGTATACGGAGAACCCTTACATCTTCCTGGAGAGATGATCGTTCCTTCGTCAGTTTCACAAGTATCAGATCCATTTGATTTGTCTCACGGCTTAGAATTATGATGTCAGACTTGAGACCTGTACCTGCATCTCAACATTGTAAAAGAAAAGTTTTCCTGTTTAAAGACCTTTCCACCACTTCACACGTTTTCTTGCGAGCAGATCACGTGAAGTCGCCATTGGAATCACCTTACTCAGGACCATTTCAGGTTGTCAGACGATCAGATAAGACTGTCACTATCGTCGTGAGAAACAAGGAAGTCGTCGTGAGTATTGATCGCGTTAAACCCGCATTCATCCTCGCACATACTCCACAATTTACACAATCTTAAACTCCTGATACATTTTTACCCTCTTCAGTTACGAATAAGTTACCTTCACACACACAAAATCCTCTCACTCAAAACACAAGTAATTCTGGCCATGACTCTTTAGCCCCATCACCCAAATACGCTCAGGTAGACGGGTTAAATTCGCTCGTCCTTTCGATCTTTGATCGATTACCTCTCTCCGTAGGGGGGGTGATGTGGCGGCGTTAATTTCTGATCGCACCACTTCAATTAAACTCTGTAATGTAGATCTGGCAACATTGTGACAGATAATTATTATGACACAAAATCTGGAGACATATACGAGGTCTCTCGGTGTTTTCCCCTCAATACTTTGTTTTAGTTTAATATTCTTTTAAGATTGTAACGTGTTAGAATGTTTAGTATAACTGAGTGATAATAAACCATTATTATTTTATGCGTAGACTTTTATTGGAGTGAAGATTAAAAGTACTAGGTAGTACCTATACTACTACAATGGTATGTTAGAAAAATCGAGGGCAATCCTCAAATGTTATAGGTTTCAACAATGTTTTTCATATATTTTATAAAGATATTAAGGCATTTGCATTTGGTCGTCATCACCTCATGACGCTGAGCTGAAGAAGGAATGTAAAACCATATAACGGTTAGGTTAGGTTAGGTTAGGTCGTACATTTAATGGATATAAACCATGGTAAAGTTTACTTGCCGTTTCCAGTTATAATGTTAATTCTTCTTCTTTGGGTGATTTCAAAACTTGTGCCTCCCTGTAATCAGGCCTATATTAATTTTTCCTGATTAACTTGAGATTGGAAGGATTGTATTGATTAAGGAAGCTCGCGGTGGCACAGCGCGCTATGGAAAGGGTAATGCTCGGGGTTTCTCTACGAGATCGAATCAGAAATGAGGTGATCCGTAGAAGAACTAGAGTTACCGACATAGCAGAGCGAGTCAGCAGGCTGAAGTGGCAGTGGGCAGGGCACATAGCTCGAAGAACCGATGGCCGTTGGGGCAAAAAGGTTCTCGAGTGGAGACCACGTGACGGCAAGCGCAGCGTAGGAAGGCCTCCCACAAGGTGGACGGACGACCTAGCTAAGATCGCAGGGACCCGTTGGATGCAGGCCGCTAACAACCAGTCGAAGTGGAAGTCAATGGGGGATGCCTATGTTCAACAGTGGACGTCCTACGGCTGATATGATGATGATGAACTTGAGATTGATCGGATTCATCTTACATATCGTTTTAGAATCATAAAAACGAAAC